>JAADYC010000807.1:0-13130 GCA_023338135.1 Phytopythium kandeliae
CAGAATCGGGACGACTCGAGGAATTTCCTTTCTTTTTTGGACCAATCAAAAGCATGCAGCAAAGGCTCAATGGGTCAACGACCATCCAACCCATGCACCCAAAGCAAATCGACCAATGGGCAATGGGTCAATCGGCTCCAACCACCCAACCACCCAACCACCCAATGCACACACCCAGACGCCTCGACGCCTCGACGCCTCGACGCCTCGACGCCTCGACGCCTTCCCGCCGCCTACATGGCGGGGAACTCGGTCACGAAGCTGTGCGTGATGTCGGCGAGCTGGTCGACGACCTCGGTGAGGCCGGTCCAGAAGCCCGTCTCGTGGAAGTGCACGCCGTGCTCCTTGCAGAGCGACTTGATGAGCGGGTTGACCTTGCACAGGTTGTGGCGCGGCATGAGCGGGAAGATGTGGTGGTCGATCTGGTAGTTGAGGCCGCCGGTGAACCAGTCCATGAATATCCCGGGCGTCACGTTGCGCGTGGTCGTGACCTGGAGCTGCCAGAAGTCGGGCTTGGTCTCGCGCTCGTAGACGCTCATGCCGTTGTGGCCGATGGAGAAGACGAGCGCGAGCAGCAGGCCGCAGAACATTTGCGCGGCCACGTGGAAGAGCAGCGCCTGGGCGAGCGACATGTGCGTGGCGACGGGCAGCAGCAGCATCCAGGCGTAGTGCGCGAGCAGCCCGAGCTTCTCGGCGCGCGGGAAGTCGACGGGGTCGAACCGGCCGAAGGCGAACTGCTTGAAGACGTACATGTAGCTCTGCAGGAGCCAGCTGAAGCGCGCGAGCAGCAGCAGCGGGAAGTAGAGCACGGCCTGGTGGCGGATCATGAAGGGCCCGATGGACGAATCGAAGGCCTGGCGCGCCATGTGGCGGCTCCAGGCGAGCAGCGGCATCGTGTCGATGTCCGGGTCGCCCAGGTACGCCGTCTTGGCGTCGCCCACGAGGTTGGGCACGGCGTGGTGGAAGTTGTGCTTGTTCTTCCACCACTGGCAGCTGAAGCCCTGCCAGACGTTGCCGACCATGACGCCCACGAGGTTGCCCACGCGGTGGTCGTCCCACACCTGGTGGTGCAGCACGTCGTGCGCGAGCCAGCCCGACTGCTGCCAGAAGAGCCCCATGACGCAGGCGGCCAGCAGGATGAGCGCCGAGCTCTCGCCGTCCGCGTACGCGCACAGCGCGACCGACGCGAGCGCGATGCCGAGCGTCGACAGGATCTTCCACGCGTAGTACCCCAGGCTCGCCTCGTACAGCCCGAGCGCCTTGACCTGCGCGCGCAGCCGCCGGTACGCCGCCATGAACTCGCGCTCCTTGCGCAGCTCCTCCTCCGTCTTGGCCGCCTCGCCCTCGCTCTCCGTCTCCGAGTCGGTCGCCGCCGCGCTCGCGCTCGTGTCCAGGTCGCCCACGTACAGCGCCTCGAGCTGCTTGTAGGCCGACGCCGGGTGGAACACGGCGAACGCGTCCGTCGCGTCCTCGCCCGCCTGCGACAGCATGACCTTGCCGCCCGGGTGGCCCTCCCACGCGCTGATGTCGTACACCTTGCGGCCGATCACGACCCACGCGTTGTCGTAGCGCCCGTGCGCGCGCACCTCTCGCCACGAGATCTTGCGCGCGCTCGTCGGCTTCGGGTCCACCATGGCGGCCGGCGCGCGGGCAGACAGACAGAGAGAGAGAGAGAGAGAGCGGCGGCGGCGGCAGCGGCTGGCTGCGGGCGGCGCGGCGACTTGGAGACTGGCGGCCGCGCGCTGCGGTGGCGTGCGGTCGAGGCGAGCGGCTCGGATTGGAGTGGCTCGCGCGGCGCTCGGGCTGGGGGGAGATTACTCATGATGCGCTGATATTTTGAGGAAATGCAGTAGGTTGTGCGTTTCGGAGCGCGCGATTGGGTGAAAAGAACGCGAAGGGAGGCGGCGGGTAGGGGAGGGACGGACTCCGTGACGTCATGTCGTGAGGGTCCGTGATGATGCTGGAGCGTGCACGAGACGGGGTGGAATCGGCTCTGGCGAGGGCGGAGAGCTATCCGCGGCGCCTCGAGCTCATTTGGCCGCCGCCGCCGCCGCCGGGCGGCAGCAGGGAAGACAAGGTCGGCGGGCGGGCAGTCAGGCGCGCCGCAGCGTCAACACGCTCTCGAGAGCCGTTGGTGCGAGCTGCGCGGCCTGCCGGCATGGCCGGTGAATTGCCTGCCTGCCTGCTTGCCTGCTTGCTTGCTTGCTAGTCTTTGTGGCTCAAGTAGACGGCTGATCGCGTCCCACAGTCGTCAAGTGCGAGCACGACGGCACGGCGCGCCGCCTTGTGCTCGACGCGTCCGCAAAGATCTGAGCGCGCTCGAGGGCGGGCGGCGAGCAATGGGCGGCGCGCGAATGCTCGCGAGGAGGGAAGTGGTCGCTCGCGCTGACGACCGCGCACGCACTTCGGGTCCCGTCGGATCGGCAGCATGGAGACGCTGGCCCGGAGGCCACGCCCGCCAACCCCAAGGGCGGGCGCCGTCATCTTGGCGAGCCTGCGGCACTGCGACGGAGCTGCTCATCGTCTCGGTGATGCCCGCTGTTCAATCGTCGCGATCGGGCTACGAGTGCAATGGGGGCGAGCGCTCGGCAGCAAGCGGCGGCGACGCCAAGCCGGCGGTGCGAACCCGCGCGGTGACACGCGCGCTCTGTCGGTCCGTCCGTCCGAGAGCCTGGTCGGCCGACCGAGGGTGTCGTAGAAACGCGCGAGCGCTATAGTTGTCTTTCGGGATCGGATTTCGACAAGTACTGTGCGACCTCTCGCATACTGGGTCGAAGATACTGCAGTAAGATCGCAAAAGCGCGACTTTTCGCGGGGAAAGATCGAGCGACGCCTCGGACGCGAGCATGCAAGCTCCAAGTGTAGCGGGCTGAAACGACTGGACGACACGCCTTGATCCTGCCTGCCTGCCTGCCTGTCTGCCTGCCTGCTTGCGAGAGGGCGGGTTTCTGAACTCCATTTTCAGCAGCTACTGCTCCGTCGTATCGTCTAAGAGAACGTGCGCGGCGCGGTGGCTTCCGTACTGAGACACAAACACGGCCAGTGATTCGCTGAAAGGTTGGGCTCAAATCCGGCGATTCGTCGAAAAGTCCAAATCGACATTTCAAAACCTATTTGACGAGTTCTGCTGACGATACACTCCGCTTCTGCCCAATTGCGAGCATGAGTACGCACGCCCTCGGAGTTCGATGAGGCTGCCACCATCCGTGGGGAATTGCCGCGGAACGCGCACCGACGAACGGAGCTGCCGCCGCCGCTGCTCCGACGCCAAGCGCGAGCATGGCGCGGAGCTCGGATGCACGCCCGAGCCCCACTCCATCTTGCCGAGCGACGACGGACGGATGCATTCGCCGACTCCTCGCTGCCGCAAGAGGCTCGCGCGCGCCAACGAGGTCAATCGATACAAAGGACCGACCGCGGCCTCCATTGCGAGCCGCGCCGCCTCTCGACCTACTATCTCTACTACACGCCGCGCTCACGTCTGCGGCGGCGGCGGCGGTGGCGGCGGGAAGCCCGACGCACCGCCCGGCGCGGGGCTCGCGGGCGGCGACGCGAGCGACGGCGGCAGCGGCAGCGGCGCCTCCGTCGGCTCGATCAGCATGGACGCGTTCAGCATGCTCGGGTCCGCCGTGAGCGACGACAGCACGTCGTCGCTGTCGGGCGTGGCCGCCGAGCGCCCGTGCGGCGCGCGCAGGTGTGCGTGCGGGTGCAGCGCCGCAGCCGTCGCAGGGCCCATGGGGGCGCCGAGCAGCGCCGCCGTCGGCTGCATGCTCTGGATCGGCGACGCGGCCGCCGACGCGGGCGACGCGCCGGGACCCGCGGCCGCCCCCGGCCCGCCCGGCCCCGCGCCGCCCGCCGCGCCGGCCGTGGCGCTCGTGATGGCGTTGCTGTTGCTCAGCAGGCGCGCGATCATGGCCACCTTCTGCGCCTCCGAGCAGTCCGAGCGGTTCAGGATCGACTGGATCTTGTTCTTGATCTCCGGCATGCGGTCCAGCACGTGCAGCAGCGTCGACGTGGTCACCGGCACGGCCTGCGCCGCCGCCGCCGCCGCCGGCGTCGCCATGGGCCGCAACCCCGCCGCGGCCGCCGCGCCGGGCGCCATGCTCGGCGACACCACCACGCCCATGCCCATGCCCACGCCCGCGCTCCCCATCACCGCGCCGCCCTCGCCGCCCAGCATGCCGCCGTTGCGCGCGACGGCGCCGCTGCCGGGAGCGCGGCCGCCCGCCGCCGGCTCGCTCTGTCCGCCCCACGCCGCGGCCGGGCTCCCCATACCCGCGCTCGTTGCGAGCTTCGCCGACACGGGCACCGTTGGCGGCAGCGTGTGGCCGCCGGCGTGCGGCCGCCGCGAGAGCAGGCCGGCGCCGCCGAAGCCCGAGGGCGACCCGCTCATCAGCATGGCGTCGGTCCCGGCGGCCGCGCCACCGCCGACCGAGGCGACCGCCGCGGCCGTCTGCACCGCCACAACCGCCGCCTCCTTGCTGCGCTTGATGACCTCGTCCGGGCCGAGCGCCGCGGTCGGCAACAGCGACACCATGTCCACGTGCGACTTGTGCGGCGCGGCCGAGCCCGACGCCGCGATCGACGCCGTCATCGCGCGCAGTGCCTTGGACGTCGACGCCGCGATCGACGGCGACAGCGACGACGGCGCCGCGCGCTTGGCGCCGTCCGCGCCGCCAGGCTCGCCGCCCACGGTCGCCGACGACAGCGCGGCCATCGCGGACGCCGGCGGCGGGGCCGCGGGCGGCGTCGCCTTGCGCTTCATGCACTGGATGATGGCGTCGAACGACGTCTTGACCGACTTGAGGTCGTCGTGCGAGCCCGGCGCGCTCTTGCCGGGTGCCGCCTGCAGCTGCTGCTGCTGCTTGAGCAGCTTCCTCTTGAGGCTCATCTCGACCAGGCTCGGCGCGTTCACGATCGACGGCGGTGGCAGCCCGGGCAGCGAGTGGCGCAGCGGGAATGCGACCAGCAGCTCGGACGGCGGCAGCCCGATGCGCTCGTCCAGCGTCGCGGGCGTCCAGAGCGCGGCCGCCGCCGCTGCCGCCTTCTGCTGCTTGGCCGAGAGTCCGCCGGCGGACGCCTTGCCCTCCTTGGCGTGCGTCGCTCCTCCGCCCGCGCCAGCTCCGCCGCCGCCTCCGGCCGCACTCGAGGACGGCGCCAGGCTACCAGAAATGATCTTGCCGTAGCGGTCGTAGCACTGGCGCGGCGTGCGCTTGCGGCAGAAGAAGCGAGAGACCGACGTCGCCGAGTTGAACACGTGCGCGATGAGCGACCAGTTCGACCCGTACAGCTCGAACAGCTTCTTGAGCACCAGGTCGTCCGCCGCGCTCCACGACGACGCCGACGCCGACCCGTCCCCAGACACGCTGCCCTTGCGCGCGCGCGCGCTGCCACCCGCGCCGCCGCCCTTCGACTTCTTGCTCGAGCCGCTCTTCGTCGCATTGGCTGTGCCTCCGCGGCCCGGAGCGTCGCCAGCGCCGGCGCTGGTCGCTCCACCGGCCGCTGACGTTCCGGCCGAACCATTGCTCGCGCCGCTCGCACCGGTGCCGTCGGCGCCGTCGACCGAAAAGCTCGCGCCGGGAGGCCCGAGGATGCCGCTCAACACAGACGTGTCGTACCACGAGGCCGAGTCGAGCGCGTCCAGGTTCGTGTCTCCCCAGAAGGCGTCGTCCTCGAGCTCCGGCAGCGGGATGCCGTCCAGGTCCACGCGCTGCTCCTTCACCGTCCCTGACGCCCCGGTCGCGGCCGACGAGAGGCTCGCCGACGCACCCGAGCCGCCGGCGGACGAGCCCTTCGTGCCCAGACCCGAGCCTGACGAGCCCGACGTCGCGTGGAGGTGGTCATGCTTGCGCTTGACGCCCGTCATGTGGCCGCCACCCGACGCTGCACTCTTCGCGCCGCCGCCAGCCGCCGCCGCGAGCGCGCGCTGTTTCTTCTTCGACAGCTTGTGCGATGATCCCGCGTCGGGGTGCGCCGCGTCGCCCTTATGCCGCAGCGGCTGAGACGGCGGCAACGCCGGGGGCGGCAGCACCGGCGCCGGCTCGCGGTACGACACGCGGAAGAGCATCTGGTTGTCGCCGACCGTGCCGGGCTCCGACGAGACCATGGCACTCGCGGTCAGATCACCGCCGGCGTCCCGATGGGGCGGCGCGTACACCCGGTAATGCGCCTCCACGCCCGTGTGTCGCAGCTGTGCCATGAGCTTCTCGACGAGCGCCTCGTTTACGCGGCCGTCTGCCACCAACGGAGCCGCGTCGGCCTCCTCCACCGAGAAGAACAGCGCCTTGTCCGCGTCGCCACTTTGCCACAGCTGATCCGTCTCGGCTGCGGCGAGCTCCTCGAACGACCGGAAGTTCGGCTCATACACCGCCGCCTCGCCCCAGCCGCTCTCGTCCTCGACCGCGTCGTCGCCGTCGCCGTCGCCGTCGGCGTCGCCGTCGCCCCCGTGGCTCGTCCGCTTCTTGTTAGTGATTCCGTGCACGTAGTTGACGGCGTACCACTCCACAGGCGTGAGCTCGTCCGTGCTCGCGAGCAGCAAGTGCTCCTCCGCGTCCAGCTCCACGTTGTACACGACCAACTGCTGCGCCAGCTCGGCCGCGTCCCCGCAGTACTTCTCCGCGCGCTCGGCGGCGAGCGCGTCGCGCGACAGGCTCGCCATTGTGCTCGTCGCCGCCGCGCTCGCGCTCGCTCGGCTCGACCACCAGCTCGGTTTCTCCAGCGCCAGCAGCATGTCGGACGGCACTGCGAGGAGCTCCTGCGGCGCCATCTCGCCAAACAGTTTCTCACTCAGAGCCGCGCCAGTGCGAAGCAGCGACTCCTCGACCGTGTTCTCACAGTGCATGCGGTACACCGGGAGCGTCTCGGCGGCCACCGCCATCCTCGCCCAGCTCGCGCGCAGCTTGGCGTCGCACGTCGCGCTCCAGTCACTGTCCAGGACCACAATGGCCTCAGCGCCGTACACGCACGCCGCGTGCTGCTCGTCGCCGGCGGACAGCCGCGTGGACGCCAGCGCGACGCCCACGGCCGGGCGGTCGGCGAAATGGCACAGCGCGCGTCGTTGGTCGCTCGCCGAGCCCGTGACCCACACGTAGCGCATGCCCAGCAGGCCCAGATACACCTCGAGGATCGGGAACATGCCGTCGCACTGCGAGTAAACGACCACCTTCTTGCCCTCGGAGCGCACGAGGCGCGTCAGCAGCGGCGTCAACGCCTCCAGCTTCGTCGAACTGCTCGTAAGGAGCGCAAGGTCTGCCTGGCCGAGCTTCTCGACGTCGTTGATGAGGTCGACGCAGTTGCAGACCGCGCGTAGTCGCAAGAGCAGGCGCAGCCACTCCTCCAGTCGCTCCTCTCGGTTCGACGACAGCGCGGCGGCGAATCCAGCGATGACACTGCGGTACTGAACCTTCTGAGACGCCGTCAGCGCTGCGCAACTCAGACTCAGCTCCTCCACTTTGCCTAGCTGCGACTCGACCTCGCTCCGGACGCGGCGGAGGCTCAGGCACGTCAGCGCAAGCCACGCCGGGCTCACACACGCGTCGTCGTCGCCAGAGCCCTTCCACGACGCCACGCGCGCGCTTGTCGCCTGGCCAAAAAGTCGATGGAGCGTCTCCGCCGCTGACGCTTTGTCGACCGTCACGACCTCAGACCACTGCGAGTGCTCGTCCTCGTCGCCGCCGGGGGTGTCTTTCAGGAGGAATTCGCCCCAGCGCGCGCTTGATCGCCACACCTCGAACGGATGAGCGTTACACAGTATCCGCCGTTGACGCTGTCGGACCCGGTCGATCGACAGGAACACGTCCGAGCTCACAAACAGCTCGTCGTGCTCGTTCTCAACGACCAGCATCTGCCAGTCGGCGAACGCTGTGAACTCGCCTGCGTCCTTGGCGAACGCGCGCACGGGACAGAGTACGCAGAACACCTGCGCATCGATCGTTTCGTCGTCCTCCCACTCCCCTTCTCTCCGCTCCAGGTCCTCCATGAACTGCCCGCTGTCCACCGCATCCGCTTTCTTGGGCTTTCTGCGCCACTCTTGCCGCAGTCGCCTCCGCGCAGAGGGCGACGAGACGGACGTGTCGTATAGCTGGACGTACTTGTCGGCGTGCCATAGGCGCAGGTAGTGCCTCCACTTGTGAAGCGCCTGGTCCGACACGATGATCAAGTGCGGGCCACCTGTAGATGCCTCGGACACTGGCTCTTGGTGCGCCACGAGCAGCTCGACGACGTTCAAGAACGCGACGATAGTCGCCGCCTTGCCCATACCGAGCTGGTCGTTGAGCAGCATGTTGAGCCCTGCAGAGTAGAGCTCCACCATCCACCGGATCGCGAGGAGTTGGAACGTCGCCAGCATCGCCGCTGGCCGGCGACTCGCAGCGCTCATGTGTCCGTGGAAGTCGCGCAGCGCTTTCTCCGACGGTCGATCGTCGTCGACCGCTGGCGCCGTTGCCATGGCGTCCCGCGCTCTCTTGCCGCCCGCCAGGACGAATCTGATGCGGTCCCTCGCGCGCTCCAGCGCGGCCTTGCTCTCCTCGCCTGTTTCTTTGCTTGCGACGTCAATCTTCTTGAGTCGCAGCACCAGCGAGTCCGCGCCGTCGGCAGCGGCGCCTCCTGCGGTGTCGCCGCCGATCGCCGCCAACTTGCTCTTGCTTGATGCATCTATTGTCTCTATCGTTGTTGTGGTTGTTGGTTCAGTAGAGGAAGTAGCTGCTGCGGAAACACTCGCGTCTTGAGGCGAGCCATTCTGCTTGCTCACGTCCGACACTCCCGATTCCTCGAAGCGCACGCGCGATCGCGCCGCGATGCGCTCGACTGTTCTCCAAAAGGCCGACACCTGCAGCGAGATCTCGCGCGCAATTTGCCGGCCCTCCTTCTCCTGTCGCACGCGCTCGGCGTTCTGGGCGACGATCACGTCCTTGGCCAGGTGGAACTGCATCACGCGCTTCCAGTTCCGCTCCTGGGAGAAGTCCGTCGCCATCCACTTCATCTCTTGGAGCAGCAAGTCCCAATGAGCCTCGCGCCGCGCCGGCACCGAGAGCCGCGGCAGCTGCCGCTTCCGCGTCATCGCGAGGCTGCGCCGGCCAACCTCTCGTTCGAGACGGACCGACTCCCGCAGATGCCGTTCGAAGTCGACGTGCGGGGGCACAGTCGGCGCGCGCCGCTCACTGCTCCCGGCGACACCACCATTGGCCGTCGGTTTCGCCAGAAGCACCGGACGCGCGTCGCGGTCCCCGGCCACGCCCGAGAACTCTCGCGCGTGCCCCATCGACCCATCCAAGTACTTCTTTGACGGCATCGACGTTCGCGCGACGCGGAAGTTGACCGGGCTGGGGACCTCTTGTCGGCCCGTGCCGGTCGGAGACTCCAAAGCGTGCTCGGCGCTGCTGCTAACCATAGAGTCCACACTCGGACGTCCCTTCGACTGTCGTTGCTTCTTCGCCGCCCCATCGTCCGTGCCTGCCGTCGCCTCCAAGTGCTTCCGCTTCTTCGTGACAGGCGACACGTTGGTTGCATCGACGGGCTTGTCCGAGTCCGCGCCGCTCCCGTCGTTCGTCATCGATGCGGACGCGTCGTTTTGTGCTGCCGCGCCGCCCTCACGCTCCGATGCATCGCTTGCTGCTGCCACGATCTCGGCGCCCGCATCCTCTTCGCCCGCGGCAATCAGTGCGTCCCGCTTCTCCTCCAGCTGACTGCAATGCGCGACCGAGAGAGCAATACGGCGTCAGGTTTCCTCCACGGATCGACGCGCCTGCTAGCAGCGAGAGACGCACCGCAGAATCAGGATCTTGTACTCCGTGAGTTTGTCCCGTATCGTTCGAAGAATCACCGCGCTCCCGTCGCTGTCGGAAGCCATCGTTGCTAGCTACAGCACGATCAAGACGCACGCGCGAGTGAGTCAAAAGTGATACAGCACGCGCGCGCGCGAAGGAATAACGGCCGCGAGGGGATCGAAAAGCGCGCGCTTACATGACTGAGAGTTTCCGTTTGACCCGATGGTACATCTGCGTGCGCATAGCGAGGGAAACCGCGTGAGTGGCGCGCTCCGTGCTCCAAATCGCGCGCGAGCGCGCGTTCCAAGCGGAAACGCGCATAGCATCGCCAATTTTGCGCCGATTTCGGCCGAACATGGGGCGAAGTCGGTCGGCACGCGTGCGCGGAGTTCGTTTCCGGCGCGACTCGCACGCGAATCGACGCGCCAGGCGCCGGAAACGTGGCTCAACTCGTTCCGGGCCGCCTCGCGCGCCAGACCGCGCGGAATCTCGCGGGAAACGGCCCGCGCACGCGGCGCGCCATCCTGCACACATCCATGTGCGACTCGAGGGGGTGAACGTACCGGCGCCGGGCGAAGTCACAGCGCGAAGCGGGCGTGCGCCGGCGGGAAACGGCGGAAAGCGCGGCACTTTGACGTTCTCTGGGCGGCCGGCGGCCCTCCCTCCCCCCTTTCCCCCGATTTCGCCCCCCCGTCCACCAGGCGCCGCCCAAAATCTGCGACACGCAAACGCGTCGACGGATCCCACCGACTGCATTGTGTCGGTCTGTGCGGAAAAGTACGCGCAGTTGCTCTCTTTACATACACGCAGTGTTTGGTGGGGGTTTGGTCACACCCGAAGATGGAATGTGTGCGGTCGCGCAATGCTGTACAGAATCGGAACTACTTGTGGGGTGTATTTCTCTGCAGGAGTGATGGCGCCACGCGATGAATCCTAGAAGCCTCATCCCTATGCATACGATGCTCGTTCGACCCAATGAATGGACGCATTGCAGCGACTTTCGAACGAATCAGAGACCGCCTCGCTGCGAAACGCGCTGGGATTGGAAGGAATCTTTCCTGTATATGTGACGTGTGAACGAGCCGACTCGAAGCGACGCGCACCAAGCGGCGCCAAAAGCGCAGCGGGAATGCCATTCGCCGCACGATGGCTACGCTGCCGCCGCCATCACGCCGCCCGCTTTCTATCAGATCCGACCGCACACAGTCTAGTCGAAGTACGACTGGAGGGTGCCAGTGCGGCGCACGTCGCAGGTCGCGCAGTGGAAGGAGCCGCCGAAGGGCATGAAGTTGCGGAAGGGCACCGGGATGACCTCGAAGCCCCAGTCCTTGAACGCCTGCTGCGCCTTCTTCTCGTGCGCCTCGACGACGACGGTGCCCGGACGCACGACCAGCACGTTGCACGTCGCGGTCCACGGGCTCGTGAAGTACAGCGGGTGCGACGGCGACAGCTCGGGCTCAGGCGCGACGAACACGTCCCAGCCCTTGAACATTTCCGGCAGCCGGTACTCGTACTCCTTGCCCTTGTACGAGTACGTCTTGACCGGACGACCGGTGATGCACGGCCGGTACGGGTTCGCCAGCAGTTTGCCCGGCATGAGCGGCACGAACGTACCGTCGATGTGCATGGCGTTGCGGTCCTGGAAGTCCAGCACGTGGATGCGGTAGTCGTCGCCCAGGTGACGGCGCAGCCACTCGATGCCGAACTCGTTCGTCACCTGGCTGCGCTGCGTGAAGATGTCGCGGCCCATGCGCGTGAACTCGGCCGCGTCGAACGTCGGCTCGAACTCGGTCACAACCGACTGCGGTAGCAGGCACACACGGTCGGTTAGCGGTCCGCTGCTTCATTGCCGCGCATCAACTGGATGCACCAAGAGAGAGAGAGAGCACGTACGTTGAAGGTGCCGCTCTCGGCCTGCCAGTCCTCGTTGTACAGCTCGTCGCTCATCTGAGGCTTGGGTGCCGCCGTCCACTTGGCTCCTTTCTGCGACCAACGTCACGCGTCAGCTGACCAAGAGAGAAGACCGCGAGCGACCACCGCATGGGCGGCTCGGCCACGTACCTGGAAGTACTCTTTGATGAGCTTGCGGTAGGGCCGGAACTCGAAGTAGCGCGAGCGCCAGGCCATGGGCGCCTCCAGGATCTCATTGCCGAACACGATGAGCACGTCGCGCGGCATGGCGGCGTAGAGCTGCGAGCGGCTGCGAAAGTCGGGCGTCTCCACCGGCTGGTCGAAGTCGCCCGCCTTGGCCTCGGGCCGGCGCACGATCACGCCCTCGCCGCGCAGCACCTCGGCCAGGTAGTCGAGCTCCTTGGCCGCGCCGTCCATAAGCTCCTGAGGGAATGGCTGCCCGCTCTTGGTCTTGTACATATCCCACCACTTGCTGGGCCACACGGCCTTGCCGGACACGTGCCACTCGGGGATCGTCGCCCCCTCCACGCGGCCCACGATCACCTCCTCCAGCGGGTCCCACTCGTTGTGCGAGTTCACGATCGGCGTCTTGCTCGCCGAAGAGAACGTCCGCAGCGCCACGGCGGACGCTGCCGGCGCGCGCGTGAGCAGCGCGCTGGGGGTCTTGGCGCGCGCCGCGAGCTGCAACAGCGAGGCGGCCATGGCGGTCTTGGAGCGGCGAGGACTGGGAGGGAGGGAGGGAGGAAGGGGAGAAACTGGAGGCTCGGAGGGCTCGGGTCGGGACCGAGTGCCTGGTGCGCGGCCGATGGAGAAGTGGCCGCTGCCGGACGCGCTGCGCGCCAGGATCCGCGGCGCGGTCGCCACGCCATCGGTTTGGGCAGGATCGCGACCCTCCAAGTTCAACACCGACCAGATGGGGCCAGTCGGGGCTTTGAGCCTCGAGCCCCCGATTAGTCGGCGACGGTAGATATCGGAGTTGTGCGGTAATGTATTGATGAAGGCATCATTGGTATGAGTTGTGGTGTGGAATGCGAGCGTAGGATATCATAAACGCGAGACATTGTGGAGAAAGAGGTGACGGTGCAGACGGGATCGACTGAACTGCGAACCCATACGATCGACAGCTGTACCGGTGCGAAGTGGAACCAGCCATTGGCGGCGCGTGCTCCGCCGCACGCTCGCGTCGGCTGCTGATCACGGACTCGCAGAGCTTGAGAGCTATCGAAGACGGCGCCGGGGCTCGGTGGCGCGCAGCTTCGCGCGGTGGTGGCGGAGATCTTGGCGCTGCCAGCAGCAGCATATAATCATCAAGTGATCGTCGTTCCCATAGTCGTCGGCTTTGTTTCTGTCCGAGACAAAGGCAGTCGAGCGGCAAATCGAAGAGTGAAACCACTGGATATTGCTCTGGAGACTTGAAATCCCAGAGGAATCCAGAACTTACCGAGGTTGCTCCAG
>JAADYC010000808.1:0-13116 GCA_023338135.1 Phytopythium kandeliae
GAAGCGGGACTGAGGCAGCGCTGTCGCGAATGTCTGCGCGTTGTCTACGGCGCTGCCGCTCCACGCCTCGTCAAGGAACGCTGGGTCGATCTCGATGCTGACGCTGATGGCGTTTCCAGGATTCGCGAACGTCACTGCTGGCTCGAAGAGGAGCGCACAGGCGCTCGGCAGCAGCATAAGCATGAGGAAGAGCTCGTCAGCCGCCATCGAGAGGCAGCGGATGCCGGGAAAGCGAGCGAAGTGCTAGATCTCGAGGCGGGAAGTGGCAAGTGGCGACGCGTGGAGACTCCGAGCGACGGCAGCGAGCAGCGAACGGTCGGCAGGGAGAAAGTGAGGCAAGCGAGGATGACAAGTAAGAAGACGGGCCATCGCCACGCGTGGCTTGTGGCAAGAACGCGGCCAGTGTGATATTTCTTGGTGCATTCGATGTCTAAGGTCGCTCCTATCTCTATTCGACCGTATTGGCGTGGAAAAGAGACTCGGCGGCAGTCGAGCTCACGAAGATCCTAGCGCGCATACATGGTCATCGCAAAGTATCTGGTGTTCTGAGGCGTCCATGTGAGCACACGGGACAGCAAAAGAATGGTTTTGCTTATGGATTTAGCTGGACGACAACGAACAGCACGCTGAGCGTTGTTCAGTCGATGACTGAAGCTGCTGACAGCAATTTCAATGGATGGCACGACGCATCAAGCACGCATGGATGATACTCGACGGCTCTTGATTGAATGATTTGGAGCATGCCTCCGTTGCCACGGGGAGTTTTTGACTACAGCGCGGTTCGATACTGGGCAGTCGTAAAACGATAGCAGCCACTTTGCCAGTGATGCTTCGATGAGCGGTGGAGACTGGGGAAGTGCATGTACGCACTCAATCCAGTCGAGTGGATCAGAATCGGAACCATGGGTCTATTCGCATGATGCAACACAACAAAGGAGGCAGGAATGACGGAGCCGGAGCGAGAAGCGTCGCGGCCGAGAACGAAGAGCCCGCAGACAGCAGTAACTCCCACCGTGATCCACTAGTGCCACCGGTTTCACGATATCGCCGCTAGATAGCGCGATCGGAAAATGCTGAACCAATTTCACGAGCTGTTGTGGAGTCGGCTGGTATATTTGACGGCTGTTGTTGCGAAAAGCAAGAGCAGCATCGACATCGAGAGTCTTGATTCGCTCATCCCACGGGCTTGGAGGAGAATGATCTGGCTGGAGGAGAAGCAACACGCTGGTAGCGCTCACCGAGACCGACTTGTGAGGGTACGCGCTACATTGACACCTCGACAGGGCGATAGACGCGCTTTTGCCGTCGATGAAGAGCAGAGAAACCAGCATTCCCAACTGGAGGAGTGATGCGAGAAGCTCTTGACTGGGAAGGCGAAATGACTGGATGCCTCCAAATCTCTTATAGAGTTGCGGCTCACAGTGCGTGCGAAGCAGGGAGGAAAGGATCAGCAAGCGATCTCCCGTGGCAATTAGTGCCGACTCCAGCTTGTGACACGCTCGCTTGTGCTAACCGAGGTGGGAGACGCAGCTGCGTCGCTCGAGAACCAATTCACATGTTGGCGGTCAAGAGCGGGGCTTCCGGCGTCGAGAACCAGGTAGAGCCGTTTCGGTGCTTGTGGATTCGCATCACAAGACGCGCACTGCCGAGAGATACGGACAGTGATGCGCGCTGCGCTTGGAAGATGAAGCTCGAGCAAAGATCCCCGCTACCAGTTGTCGCGCTGTCTGCTTCTACGCGAAGGAAGAAAGATCGCAAACAAGGGCACTTCATGCATCACTGACGCGCAGCCGCCAATTGTTTTGGCTTTGTTGAAGTTTCTTGTCCGTTCCCGTAGCCAGCTGGTTGAAAAGATCGTTTCTGCCTTTAGCTGCAGGCAAAGGGCCGCGCCTCTTTGTCGTTTTCGCTGACGTTGCCCTCGTGACGTACTCGAAAGGGTCAATTCCGCCCCTCCAAGCTCCACCCAGATCGTCAAAATTCGGCAAGTAAACCAAAACTATACGGACAGTTGGCCACCACCACGCAGCGGGAGGAATCTTCCGCGTCTCATCAATTTAGCTATGGATACAGCTTCGCGTCTCGCTCATTGTGCTATCACGCAGTGAGCTATGCATAATAGCCGAGGGTGACGCCTCTTTGCCACAAGGTGCTGCGGAGCCCTCCTCGCGCCTCACCATGCGGTCGCATTGTGCTAACGCCCGACCGCTTTTGTTAAACCCGGAAGCGAACCGTACTTGGTAGCTCTGGCGCACACGAATTCCGTACTCCCGCTCTCTCCGATTGTTCGCCCGCCCGCTCTCGGACTGCTTTCAGTCGCGAATTTCCCACCTCGAGCTCAAGTTGCCGGCGCCTGCTCACTGACTCCGTCGCCTTGACTCCGTCGCCTCCGTCCAATCCAGAGACGATGAGTGGACGTCTACCACAGCACACGACGCCAAGTCGCCTTTCGACCGTTATCTCGACTCGCTTATCCGGTCTCAAACGCGGAGTCAAGTCTTGCGGCCAATCGAGCGCGGATCTGATGACTTCTTTCAACATGACGTCTCCGTTGGCACGTTGCCGGACGCGATTCAACGAACATCACGAGCGTCGCCATCATCCATACAAGATTGAGGGAGGCAGTGAAGAAGGACTCACGACGCCACGTCGGCCGGAAGCCAATGCGAGCGCGCTGGCTGAGGTCTGTCGCGGCCTGTCGCCTCGGGACAAGCAGCAACTCGGGATCGCACGGCGTACTGACAAAGTCATGACCTTCCTGCAGAGCGCGCGCGAACGCAAGATCCCCGTGCGCTCTGGGAAATGGCACCCCGAGGAGGATGCTTATCTGCGACGCCTCATCGAGCTCTTCAACGCCGGCGTGCTTGATGGCATGCCTGTGAAAGTGTCCTTGCGCGGCTGGCTCTCCAAAATGCTCAACTGCTGCCCCATGCGTATCTCCAAGAAGCAATCGCATGGCGAGAAGTTTGAGGGCAAAATCAAGTACAAGCGCGACATCGCGCGCATTGATCGCATGACACAAGCCGAGTACAATGTCGCGTGCGACCACGTCGCCCACCTGCGCTCAGAATTCATCAAGGCATGGGCCAAGGACGAGCTCAATCGACGTACCACACAGGTTGAGGACATGACGTTCGACGAGTGGTACTTGCAGGTTCTCGCGCTAGTGCCGGCACCCCGCATCGCACGCAACCAGCGCATCAATGGCATCGACTCTACTACGCATCTGGCGCCAAGGAGCGCTGCCTACTTCCACGAGCAGCTCACAGCAGAAGGAAAGTGCATTGAACTCCGCACACGCAATAACAAGGATGGCAAGGCTGCTTGTCGAAGACCGGGGATCACCGCCAGCAAGTGCACTCTCAGATTGACTACGGAGGAGCCAGTGGACTCGGACAAGCCTGCGTTCACTGGCTCTGCGTTCTCCTCGGCGTTAGATGTGCCAACAAACAGCGAGTGCTTCGTAGACATGCTGACGCACTTCGACGACGGTATCAAGAACGAGATCGATCCAGTGGTTGTGGATGGTCAAAGCACTTTGGAGGCGCACTGGAGCACCAAGCTGAGCGCTGAGGGCATCAACAATCTATCCCAGCCATTCTCGGAAGACATCATCCCTGACTGCCAACAATCGATGAACCTCTCTGGTGAGTTCGCTGAAATCTACTCCATGGGGAACAAGCTTCCAGTACTACGGCTCGATCTCAGCGACTCCGGTGACGGTGTCTCCTGCACGGGAGCTCCAACAAGTGACGTCGACACTCGTACGCTGAATGTTGCCATCGACCATTTTCGTCCTGCATGCGTTCCTGTGGCGGACGATCTCACGGCGCCAACCGTTGATCAAGGCTTGGGTGAAAACTCAGCACTCGAAGAGATTGCGTTGCTCTCCACCGACGCCGATCTCTTCTCGCTAGACGAGATCCCGCTCGACTCGTGGCTGTATGACTCGTTGACTGCGACAACTACGCCTTGAGCTGGTTCGATGCTGGTACTTCGACATTGGAGTCTTCCGCAGCTGTTTGTTTGGTGTGCTGTCGTCTTCCTGTTTGTTCGTACATCCGTTCTCTGCATCAGGTAGCTCTCCACTATTACACGAGCCTCATCGAGACCACTCACCGACTTGATTCGTCCGTTGCCACCTCATTGGATTCAAATCGCGACAACTACGTTCCGGAGGCACGAGCGCGGGCAACTTCAAGTTGCTGCAACGTCTTGACGATCTCGCGCTGCAGCTGATCAAGTTTGCCCTGCTCCGCCAAAATGGCATCGCCACTGTGCTGTCGCGTGCGCATCAGTGCGAGCTCATCCGCCATGGCGCTCACTTTGTCCACGGTGCTCCAGTGACTGCTCAAGATCTCTTTCATGCGATGCTCACTCGTCTCATCGTCGTCCTCCCCGCCACCACTATCATTCATGCTGCCGCCTCCTGTCAAGGATGAAGCGCTGTTGCGCCTACTCCGACGAAGCTTGGCGCGTCCTCCCGCGCGGTCAACTGCAGTCGTGACAGCAGTTGTGGTCTGCAGCTCATGCCAGTCTGGACGCGGCGTATACGCACGCTCCATGTGCTCGATCTGCTCTGTGAACGCTTGAATCGCCGTGCGTTCGGCTCCAGTCTCGTTCTCGAGCTCGCGCGTCACACGTCGGATGTCAAACACCTGCTCTGTGCGTGCACGGACAGCCGCGCGTTTGGCTTCAATCGCTTCCAGCAGCTTCTCATGCTGCTCCTGGGCACGTGCGAGCCTCTCTACTGGCGTCAATGAAATGAAGGATGCAACGGAATGCGGCGATATCCTGACTGACGATGCGGAGGACGAGACGACTGCTTGTCTCCTTGGTGACGAAGCGGGAAACGGGCTGGTCGGGACGCCTCCACTGTTCGACTCGTTGGCTCGACTGGATTGCGCGGCGAGCAATGCGTTCAGCTGCTCAATCTGCACCGACTTCTGCTTCGTCACGGCCTCCTCCAGTTTGACGTCGTTGATCACGAACGCAATCTGCTTCTTCAAGTCGCTTGAGCTGGTCACAAGATCGTTGAGCGTGCCGCGAAGCTCGTTGCATGCCCACGCGCGCAGTTCTCGTCGGCGCCGCAATTCCATAAGGCGGTTGTGCACGTCAACACCCAACGTCGATCTGAACGGCGATGATGGCACTGGCTTGCTTGATGGCGCTGACGTGTTGACTGGAGGCGATGCGGCTGTTGTTGCTTCCTTCTCGCTATCCTCTGGAAAGTGAAGCGCGCGCGCCGTGCGGACAGCAAACCCGACAGTCTCTGCTTCAATATCACGTTCACGGTTCGAGATGGCGCGCGGTAGCTCGCGAGTGTGCGCTGTGGTGGAGTGAAGCTCTGTGAGAAGATCTCTGCGCACCAAGAGCCGCTCGCGAATTGCCGTCTCGGTGCCTCGAAGAAGGCGGGAGTACAACATACGGTCGTCGATGTGCAGCGAACCAACACGGCTGCCATTCACTCGGGGACGGGATAGAGCGACAAAGCTTGTCGAGCTCTTCCAGCACGCGGCTGCGAGACCGCAGAGCACGCGATCGGCGTCCACGTCGCTCCGTGACGAGCTGGTGATCGACGGCAGGATTCGTTCGAGCAACAACAGCGCGTCCTCCGGAGTCATCTCATGCGCGCAGCTACTCAAGCGCTGCTCGATTTGCGCGATTTCGCTCTGTAGTCGAGGCGACCGAAATGCGCTGAGCGGGTGCGGACGCTTCACCTGCTGCTGCTGCTGCTTATTGAGTGAAGGTATGGTGGCGACTGCGTTTGCGGGTCGTGGACTTGAGAACGACCGTGGCGATGGACGCAGCGGCGGCGTTGGTCGAACATCGGGATATATGGGCAAGTTCGACCGCGGGGACGCATGCAGTCGTGGCGACGGGGTGGAGGATGGAGGAGAAGGACGTATCGACGCCATCGTACCATTCTCCATCTGCACTACGCGTACGTTCACTCGCTGTTGAGCATAGCAGGTAGTAGTCCAAGCTATATATATAACGAAGCGCGCTATTCTCCCCACCAGCATCCAAGCCATCAGCCCGAAGCAATTTGGATGAAGCAACCGCTCTTTCTCTCTCTCTCTCTTTCTCTCACTTACTCACTCTCCATCAATCGGCCGCCTCGAGAATGGGCGGAGCCAGGACGGCATCACCGAAGGTCGGTGCGGACAAGCTGCGATTTTGCCGTTGTATCACCTCGCGATGGACATTACTTCAGCGAGCAGCACTTCTTGTAATGATGGCGGTGTGGAGCGCTGGGGTCGAGGCCACGGGCGTTGACGCGACCAACGTGAGTGACAAGAGAGCGACCCTCTTCTCACTCCCCGCCGGCTCGTGTTGACTGACACCCACACGCTTGCCATTGGATTTTGCTCCAGCACTCTTCGATTTGCGTCACGACCGAGGAGGAGATCAAAGCAATGCTAGTGAACGAGGATCAAGCGACCAACGGCGTCGAGGGGAACCTGCTGATCGCGAACTCCTGCACTGAGCTCGTCGCTGCTGGCGTGATGAATCTCCGCTCCGATGAAGAGCAGAAGGCTCTGTGCGACAACAGTTGCTATAGCCAGCTCAACGCCAAGTACAAAATCCTGCTAGATAACGATTGCTTCACGGAGCAAGCGGATGGTGACGCGGACGAAGCCGCCAGCGCACGATTGCAGGCTGTGGCGTACCAATTCGCGTGTCAGATGTACGAGGACGGCAAGTACTGCGGTGCGTCTTGGTTTCGACCGTCCGCTGCTTGTTTAATTCTCCCGGGACTCTAACTCGGTTCGAACGCTGCGCGCGTCCCCAGTCCCGCTACTCGGCCAGCTCGTCGAAGCGGCTGGGACATCCTTCGACTTGTGCAGTGACATCGTCTCGAAGTTCGGGTGCTGCTTCCAGAGCTACAAGCAGTATATGCTATTCGGCACGGCGGCGAGCATCGAGGTGATGAACGAGGCACAGACCACTTGCACGGCCAACGGCGTCAGCGGGCTCGACAAGACGTGCGCATGCGGCAGCAACTTCCAGTTCAACGCTCACGCGTTTGACACAACCTTTTGCTCAGGTAGATGGCAGAAGCGATCTCACTCAATCTCCTGCGGTCGCCGTCCTGTGGACATCGTGAGGAAACGCACCGCGTGCTGACTGCTATTTCCACACAGGCTCTCCATCTTTGCTGCGGCGGGCGACCGCAGTAGCAGTCTCAGCTGTCACCTCCGTGCTCGGGGTATGGCTGCTGGCGTAGACTGACATAGCGGCGCGTTGGTGGTAAGCCCATTCGTGGCCTCGCCACAGACACAATCATGCACATCAACATCTCCAACAGCAACACAACATCTGCTAGAACGCCTCTCTCCGCGGTGGTCATAGGGAGCGGCGTTCGAGGTTGATTCTCCCGGCTCAAGGTCCGTTCATCGCGTCGGGATCGGCCTGCGCACGCCTCCTGGCGTGCAAGCTTGTATCGCTCGCTACAACTATAAAAACGCTCCATGTCGATCAACGCGTGCCTCACAAGTCGTCGACGACCATGGCATCGTCCACAGCGTCGCCAGCAGCCTTGGCAGCCTCGTTTGCCTGGACGCTGGCCATCCCCAGGCGCGCCACCTGCTCACGCATGTGCGACGCGAAGTCGTCCAGCAGCACGGGCCAGGCGCCGTTCTCGTCGAAGTTGCTCATGTCCGGCGCGATCTGCTGGCCGAACTCGAGCGTCTGCATCCACAGGTCCTTCGAGACCGAGTTGCGACAGTTGGCGCGCACGAACTCGAGCCAGTGGCGGAGCCACGGGAAGTGCCCAGGTAGCAGCAGCGTCCACAGACCCAGCGCGATGTCGAGCGCCAGACTCTTCTGCGTCGGGTCCTTCGAGAAGCCGAAGGAGAACTGAGCGGGAGGCAGCAGCCGACCGACCGAGGCCAGCGAGCAGTCAGTTCCCGAGGCGACAAGCGGCGCCGAGTCGAGCCAGCCGACCAGCTTCGAGCCGCGCACGCACCGAATAAATACGAGTGAAGTGCTCCCGGCTCTGCAGCTTTCGCCGCAGCAGCGGTAGCTGGGCCTTCAGATCCGACAGCGACCGGCAGTGCAGCTTCTGGAAGCCGCGGATAAACTCGGCGCGCGTGAACACGCACATGGTCGCGGCCTCCATCGTGCAGCTGAGCGCGAGCAGCACCGGATCCTGTGGGTCCAGCTCCAGCTCAGCGCAGAGCGCCAAGATGCCGTCGTCTGTCATGACGTCCTCGTCGCTCTCCGGGTCTGCCAGTGCGTCAGCTCTCAGCGTTAACGCGCTTTCCGAGCCATTGCAACGCGCGTGGCTGCGCACCTCGGAGGCGGTCGAACAGCGCGTGCACGGGCCCATCGTCATCTGCGCGCAGACCCTTGAACTTCTTCGTCGCCGACGACACGGGGCTTCCGCTCTCCGTGCCGCCACGCTTGCTGCCGCTCACGTGTGCGCTGCGAGCGCGATGGTTCGAGTGTCCGCTGCTCTTCCCGTTCTTGGCCGGGGTGGTCGCCTGCGCGCGTTGGAACGCCGCGCTGGACTCGATGCGCGCGATAACGTCCGCCTTGCGTCCGCCGGTACGCACACCTGGGGCTCGCCGTGCGTTAGCTCGCGCGCTCCATCTGCGCGCGACCAGTCCGCTGTCGACCAGACCCCGACGACCGCGCGGCCCCGTCGCCGAGAGACGCACCGAATTTCTTGCAAACCTCGGTCAGGTCCTTCACGCGGAGCTGCGAGAGATCCATGGCGCTCGCGGGCGGCGCGGAGGTCTGGGAAGCAGCGCGGGGGTCCGGGCAGCAGCGGCAGCGGCAGCGAGCGCCTTCAACCTCGCGGGAGTCGAGGCGCGGAACGGAAACCTGCGGAATGGCTTGGTCTCGACTGTGCCAAACTGGAGACTAGAATGCATACCAAGCCGAAGTATATCGGAACGTTTGTAGTTTGAGTGTTTGTGACGAGCGGAGTGCGCTACGCATCCATTCTCACGTACACTTTTCTCGCAAAGTTCGCACTGTTGGCGTTCTCGGTCAAAGTTCGATGTCGCCACGATGGGAGCATTCTTTTCAAGGCGAGGCGAGACGTCATCACCCGCAGTTCGGAGGTCTGGAAGCTCATGATGGCGCCGTCGTCGCCGCTTCTTCACGTGGCGCGGCCGGCGCGCGGCGTGCGGCGCCGCCGAGGGGACGAGACCATCGAGATCGAGGCGCTGGACGCGCAGACGATGCGCCAGAACTCGTACAACTACTTCCAGCAGCCGCAGCAGCCGCAGCAACAGCCGCAGCAGAGCCCCCGCCTGCCGACGTTCCGATCGTCGCTGCGGCGCAGCTCGGCGTCGCGCAAGCGGCAGCGCACGCTGGCGGAGCAGATGGAAGGCCTCACACTCGCGAGGGATAGCTCCGGCGGCGACACAGGCTCGCGGTTCGTCGAACTGGACGAGCACGGGCGGGAGCGAGCGACGAGCGACCCGGACGACAGCGGCGAGGACGACGAGGCGTCGGACGGCGACCAGGGCGAGATGCTCGTCTACGGCGGTGTGCCCAACGCGATGCGGCGCTTCTTCGAGCCGGCGCGCCGCGACCGCCGGCCGCTGGACCGCATCTACCGCCACTACATCTCGCTGGCGGCGCAGCACCACCGCGATGCGACCGACGCGAGCGGCAAGGAGCTCGTCGTGTTCCACCGGCCGCCAGGATCGCTGTCGCTGCCACCCGGAGATCCGGCTAGCCGAGCGATGGACATGACGCTGCCGAGGTACTTGTCCATCACGCCGCAGGATTTTCAACGGCTGTCAACCGAGGAGAAGCGCCAGTGGTATCAGATGCATATGCAGTACCTGCAGGACCAGGAGCGCGAGAACCGGCGGGAGGGAGACCTGTGCGCTGGCGACAAGCTTGACGGCCGAGGCGCTGGGAACTGGCGCGAGGCGAAGGCCACGCCACTGGCGTCCCTGCCGTCCTTCACGTACCGTCGGAGCCGCAGCAACTCGAGCGCTAGCTCGACCGGCTCCTTCCACGCGCTCGGCGTACCCGCCACCAACGAGGACGACGAGACGTTCGCGGGACCAGGCGACGATTTTGAGATGATGGAGGATGACGCCGGGCCGGTAGCCTACGCGCCGAGGGTGCCGCACTCGGCCGGCGCCATCACGCACGCCGAGTGGTTCGACGATGACGACTTATGAGACCGAGAGCGGTGATGCTATGTGTGTGCGCGGACATGCCAAACAGGACGTGTGGGAAGGTGACAGGTGTACTCAGCCGAAGCGAGCCAAAGCGGTCGGCGCTGTCTGCCTGGATCGAATGGATCGACTCGATCGAATTGATCACGCCGCGCTTGGACCGGCGTTCTTGGCGCGGATGTAGCGCGACATGTACTCAGTCGCACGGTAGCGCTCGGACCAGAGGATGCGGCCGGTCCAGTTGCGCTCGCGGTCGGCGGTCTTGCGGCGCAGCGCGTCGTCCAGTCGCGCCAGGAAGCGCTCAGCATTCGCCTCGCGGCTGTACAGCGCGTTGCAGAGACTCACGCCGGCGCGCTGCGCGTCCGCCCAGCGCTCGCGGTCGTGGTACAGCGCGTGGATGGCGGCGGCCAGCTCGTCTGGCGCGTCGGCGACGACTCCGCCCCATGCGACGCCCGGCGGTGCCATACCCTCGGCGCCGATGCCGGTCGCGACGCATGGCGTACCGGCGAACCAACTGTCGGCAATCTTGCCCTTGATGCCGGCACCGAAGCGCAGCGGCGCGATGGTCAGGCGGTAGCGCTGCAGCATGGCGTGCGCGTCCGGCGCGAAGCCCTTGACGCGGAAGCCGCGCGCCGGGTCGTCCATCTTGGTGAAGCGCGTGGCGGCACCGTACGAGCCGTAGATGTGGATCTCGGGCGGCGGCTGCCTGTCACCGCTCGAGAGCGCGCGAAAGAGCGGCAGGATGGCCGCGCGCGTCCACTCGATGGCGTCGACATTCGGCGCGTGCTTGAAGCTGCCGATGAAGGCGACGTCCCGGCGTGCGTCGAAGGCGGGCGAAGCCGTCGCGTCGGCCGGCGGGTAGAAGAAGGCGCAGCGGTGCAGCAGGTGCTCTGGCACCTGGAAGCGGCGCACGAGCATGTCGCGCTCGACGTCCGAGACGAAGAGCGTGAGGTCGGACCGGTGGATGGCTGCGAGCTCGCGCAGCGCCTGCTTGTCGACGGGCGCCACGTCCAGGTCGGCGCCGGCCGCGAGCACAGCCGCCGCGTCCTGGCCCTGCTTCTTGACCAGGTGCTCGCGCGCCTTGCGCAGGAAGTGCACGTCCTGCAGGTCGAGCACGCGCAGCGCCTCTGGCGCGAACTGGCGGGCCTGCCAGCCGTACATCTCCTCGGCAACGAAGCGGTCGAAGAACACGATCTGGGGTGAGCTCTCGCGCAGCAGCCGCTCGAACGCGGGCGAGTTGGCGTCGGCCTGGACGCACTCGACGCCGCGCTCGCGGCGCAGGCGCTCCGTGTGCTCGTTGGGTCGGCTGGGCGAGGCGCAGAGCACGCGGAAGCCCTGCTCCTGCAGGATGGAGATGAGGTCAGCGCTGCGCACCCCGGCGGCCGACGACGTGCGCTCGGGCCACACGAGCCCGGCGAGCACGACCGTCTTCTTGCCGGCCGCGAACGCCGCCACGCGAGCCGCGGGCGATGGCTCGGGAGCGCGCTCGGCGCCCGCCTCGGCCGTGGCCTCGTGCCGAGCGGCCGACGGGCGAGCGCGCGCCGAGCTCTCGAGCGGCAGGAACCAGCGCGCGTCCATGTCGGCGGCCAGGCGCGCCTCGACGTTGAACGGGCCGGGCAGTCCGTCGGGGAAGAAGCGCAGCACGAGCTCGTGGAAGTAGGCGGCCGGGTCGGCGCCGCGGCCCTGGACGCGCGCGATGTGGTGGAACCATTTGACGCCGCAGCGCACATGGCCGCGCTCCTCGCTCACGATCTGCTGCACGACCGCGGCGGACGCGCGATCGCCCTCGGACTGCAGCCGGTGCACGAGCCGGTCGCCCGAGTCGAGTCCGCGCGCCTCCTGCACGAGCGGCACGACCGCGATGCGCGCGGCCAGGTCCGCCGCCGTGTTGGCCGCGTGCTCGAGCAGCGCGCGCGTCGCCGGGAGGCTGCCATAGCGCGCGCCGAGCTCGCGCAGGCGGCCGTCGACCATGCGGAAGTGGCGCGCCTCGTCGCTCGCGACCGCCAGGAAGTCGTCGTAGAAGGCGCGCGGCAGCTCGTGCCGCGCCGGCTCGAAGCGCACGAGCGTGTCCCAGTAGTTGTCGACCGCGCCGAGCTCGATGTGCGCGAGCGCGTGCAGCATGGCGACCGGGATACCCGCGCGCTGCGCCAGCTGCTTGAACGATGGCATGCGCTTGGGCGGCAGCAGCTCCGGCTCGGCGCCGCGTGCGGGCTGCTCCGGCGCGCGCAGCGTCCAGCGGTCGCCCGAGAACACGGGCAGCTCGCCGGCGTCCCATCGCGCCTTGCACTCGAACGTCAGCGCCACCTTGTCGTGCGGGTCCGGCGACCGTAGCACGCGCTCACCGTAGCTAAGGAGCGAGTCCGTCGCCGCGGACGCTGCCGCAGATGCCGACCCAGCCGACAGGCCGCGCCGTTGGCTGTGGCGGGCGCCGGCGCCGGCGCGCACGCGCACGCGCACGCGGACGCGGACGCGCGACGCCAGCAGCATCTCGAGCGAGCGTTGCCACGGGATTGAGCAGTGTCGATCTACAACATTCTGGATCGAGGAGTGTGTGTAAATTGTCGTAATGCATGCGGAGGCGTGTCCGACTGAGGTTGAAGTGGTTTGTGGACTTCGCGATCGCCGCCGCTTGCCTCACTTTCTCCCTGCCGACCGCTCGCTGCTCGCTGCCGTCGCTCGGAGTCTCCACGCGTCGCCACTTGCCACTTCCCGCCTCGAGATCTAGCACTTCGCTCGCTTTCCCGGCATCCGCTGCCTCTCGATGGCGGCTGACGAACTCTTCCTCATGCTTATGCTGCTGCCGAGCGCCTGTGCGCTCCTCTTCGAACCAGCAGTGACGTTCGCGAATCCTGGAAACGCCATCAGCGTCAGCATCGAGATCGACCCAGCGTTCCTTGACGAGGCGTGGAGCGGCAGCGCCGTAGACAACGCGCAGACATTCGCGACAGCGCTGCCTCAGTCCCGCTTC
>JAADYC010000809.1:0-13116 GCA_023338135.1 Phytopythium kandeliae
CAATGTGTTGGATTGAACCAAACATGCGATGGACAGTGGAATGTTTGCGTCGCCTACCTGCTTCTTGGCTCCTCCAGTCCGAATCAGACTTATGATCCAGACTCATTCGACTCGTGATGACGCCGCTCCCGCCGGACTGTACAGCGCCGAGCCGCGGTGACGACAAGCGATCCCCATCGGAGCGTCAATCGGAGCGGCGGCGACGGCGCATCCGCCTGCTTCAGCGATTCGTCTCCGACGTCGTCGGCCGCCGCCACCGCCGCCTTCGCCATGCACGCCTTCGCCATGCACGCCTTCGCCATGCACGCCTCCTCTGCAGGCGAGACAAGGCAAGGCAAGGCGTGCGCGTGTGCGTGCGTCTCTCGTCCCGGTCGGTCGATCGACCGCCACCTGACCGCCGACTCCGCATATCGCTTGACGGATGGAAGCGTCTGACTACCCGCGCCATGGACCGCCGGCCACGCAGTGAGCCTTGCGCCGCCCATGCCGGCGGGCGGCCAGGCGAGCGAGCGAGTGCAGGCACGCATGGCTGAGACCGCCGGCTGGGCCGCGCGGCGTCTTTACATGCCTGGACCCCTTGGGCCCTTCTCTCGACTCGAGATGGCGCGACCGTGGTCCTGCTCGCCACCTTCATGATCCGCGGGTGCGATCGGCCAGCCCGGACGTACGTACACCCTCGGTCTTGCGCTCCGCCTTGCGCGGCGTGGCAGCGTGGCACGCTCGAGTCCGACAACCGGACGGCGAGCGAGTATTGTCTGTTGTCGGTAGCACGGTCTGTCCATGGCGAGCGAGCGCTGCTGCTGCGCCTACTGCGCCTGCTGCGCCACGCGACGTACGTCCTGCGGCACTTCAGCATCGCCCGCTGGTCGCTGCGCGCTCCTCTGCGCCGCCTCCGCCCCGATCTCTGGCACTTCGCTTGCGTCTGAGGCGCCAGGAGCCACGCGCGCGCGCCTCGGACGCTCGCCCCTCGCCGGCGTCGGCGTCAGCTGGCCGGCCTTGCGCATCCGCCGGACGCAGTCGCCAACTGACGCTCGCCACCTCGGTCCGCCAGTCTCCATCCGCGCGCGGACCGAGCAGACTGACGAGTCGACCGACAGACAGACCGACAGACAGACCGACAGAGAGACCGACGAGAAGAGTGATCAAGAGAGAGAGAAAGGAAGCAACCGGATATGCGCGTGCCCGCGTCCGCGTTGCCTGCGCGGCTGGAGCTGTCGACGCAGGCGCTCGCGGACCTCGAGACGCTCGCGGACACGGTGATCGAGGAGACGCTGCAGTCGTACGAGCGCTTCTGCGTCGAGGCCGACCGCGGCGTGGACGCCAAGCGCTGGAAGCTGCGCCGGCGAGAGGGAGACCTGGAGCTGTACACGGACCGGCGGCCGGCGCGCGCCGCGAGCCAGAAGCTGCGCGCAGCCGACGGACTGCTCGTGCCCGTGCTCTCGCGGCACTCGACGCCGGCGACCATGATGGTCGGCAGCTTCCCCGGGCGGCTAGAGGACAGTCTCTACGGCGACCTGTTCGACAGCTCCGAGGCCGCGCACGTGCGCCACGCGCTCATCCGAGACCACCTCGAGGACGTGCGCGTGATCCAGCAGATCCGCGGACCGACCGAGGACGAGCCGTTCCGCTTCTGCGGCATCGTCTGGGCCGCGCTCTCGCCCGGCGCGCGGCCGTTCGCGCAGCAGCGAGACCTCTGCCTCCTCGTCTCCTCCGGACTCGCGTACACCAAGCGCGGCATCGCCTTCGGCTACACGGTGCACCACTCGGTGAGTCTGGCCGAGCTCCGGCCGCTCGCGCAGCTCAAGGTCGTGCGTGCCAAGATGTCGCTCTGCTGCCTCAAGCGGCAGCTCGCGGGCGACCGCGTCGAGGTCTACCAGCGCGGCTTCTTCGCGCCAATGGGGTCTGCGCGCGACGCCGGCGTGCTCCGGAGCGTCTTCACCGCCATGCTCACGGTGCCAGGACAGACCGTCGACGCCGCGCTTGCCAAGAAGCTCAACTGGATGCGCCACCACTCGCGTGGACGCAAGCGCACGTGCGTCTCGCATCTCGCATCTCGCGTCCGCTCATACCTCGCACCTCGCGCTCTAACCTCTCTCTCTCTCTCTCGATCGTCCTCTCTCTCTCTCTCGATCGCTCGCTCGCTCGCGCCGTCCGTCACAGCAGGCTCGTGTTCGACCAAGCGTGCGCCGGCCGCTGCCAGTCGCGCTTCAGTATGAACCACACGGGGACGTGTGTCATCTGCCGATCGGTGCGTACCGCCGGGTGCATGACCCATCCGTCCGCGACGGTCCGACTGGCTGCGGAACTCACACGGAGAGAGAGAGCTGATCATACGCGTGGTGCGCTCGGCCGCAGCCCGTCTGCGGATCCTGTAAAGAGGTCAAGAAGGTCGCGACGGACCCGGTTGAGGTCGCAGCCGGCGCGCCGAGGCTCACGCCGCTCGTGTTCTGCGTCGTGTGCGTGAGCATGGCGAGCCGCAAGAGCGCCGAGGTGTTCGCGATCCGAGAGGCCAACGGCCACCGCTACTCGGACGCGACCATGTGGAGTCAGGGCGACGAGTTCTCTGCGCGCGAGCGCCACCTCGAGACCAGTGACTCGTGCAGCCAGCGCGCGAGCCAGCGGTCGAGCCAGCGGTCCACGCAGAAGATCTCCATCTCTTGACTACTATCGAGCACCAGCAGCGAGCGCGGCAGCTCCCTCAGCTACGGCGAGTTCTTTGTCATCTGACGCTCCGGAGCACGCGGGCGTCCGCCGCCTGCCGCCGCCGCCGTCATCGGCCGCGCTGGTGCTCGCTTCAAGGGGACGTCGCCGCGACGAGGGACGCGGCGAGCGAGCCCAGTCGAGACTGTGGATTCCGAGTCTCCACATCCATCGAAACATCTATTATCTATACCGTCATTTGGGTCCACTTGTCCGGGCACTCCCGCCACGCTCTTGGTGCTTTGGTCCGCGTCTGCATGAAGCCGAGGCGTAGCGCATGAACGATGGAGGAGTTGGCACGAACTGGTCACATGGGTTGAGATTTGACCTTTGGTCATTTGGTCATTTGGTCGTTTGGTTTTTGGTTTTTTGGTTTTTGGTCGTTTGGTCGCTTGGTCCGGCACTAGCGTTCCATTTTGTGTCTCCAAATGACCACATGGCCACACGATGGTTGCACGAAGGTCGTAGCTAGATGACACCCAGTGATTCGTCATGCCTTCTAACAAAACACACACGGTGGCCGTCACCATCCATCAACTTGTCGGCTGTCAAAGCGCTCTCACATCGATCATCCGTTATGAGCTCGCCGGCATCCGCGTCCAAGGCGGCGGCGCCGCAGCGCCTGACGCTCGAGGAGAAGCTCTGGTTCGACCGGCGCAAGGCCGAGCTGCAGCAATACGGCGGGTTCGGCGCGGCCGTGGGCGCCGCGACGGGCGCCGCCGTCACCTGTGCGTGCTTGCGCGCGTTCATCCCGCGCTGCCAGCGCCTCTGACGCGCTCGCTGCGTGCGTGCACCTTTCGTCCTCGCGGCATACCGGCAGCGTTCTGGCCGTTCCCGCGGCGCATGCAGCTCGCGACGATTGCGGGAATGGTCGCGATCGGCGGCGGCCTCGGGTATCTGTACGCCGAGTCGCAGGCGCTGGAGCGCGTGCAGGACCTGAGCGCGAGCAGCCAGCTGCGCAAGCAGTACCAGCAGTTGTATGTCGTCCAGGAGCCGAGCGCTTCGCAGGCTGCTGTTCGTTGGCGGGGAAAGGAGAGAGCCTCGAGAGTGACTGACCGATCGCCTGTGGCTTGACGGCGTCCTGTGTCGATGGCTGCAGGACTCTGGAGAAGAAGGCGTCCAAGAAGCAGGCGTAGTCGCGCGTGTTCATCATGCAAAGGGACAAGCGTCTTGCCATTGGGAAGTGGAGGGTTACCACCCTCGGCGGCTGGCGCCGTCGTCCGGGAAAGAGAGTGAATATGCACCAAAGGGAGGGAAGGAAGGAGGAAGCGTCGCCGCTATCCATCCATCCATCGAGCCAGGCAGACGGACAGCCAACGCCGCGGAGCCTGCCAGCGCGCCTGCGCGCTCTACTTACTCCTTCTGCGAGTCCTTGATGACCTGCTTGAACGAGAACGGGTGGAACTTGCGGCCGTCGGCCTTGTAGAACTTGTTCTGGAACTCGACCCAGTGCAGACGCAGCGCGTGCAGGAAACACTCGAGCACGTCCATGGCCAGGATGACGCCGAACGTCACAGCCGCGAACACCGCGAAGCCGATGAAGATGGCGATGAACGAGTCGCTGTTGATCGACGACAGCATCGACTTCTCCCAGAACACCGTCGCCAGCTCTGATCGCATGGGGGAGAGGAAAAGAGGGAGAGGGAGAGAGAGAGAGAGAGAGAGCCAATCCGTCGTCAGTCGCCACCGTCCAATACGCGCACCGACCAGTCGACCAATCCACCAACGAACGCACCAGAGTGCGCCAGACTCAACGCCCACAGACGCAGGTACGATGCCGTGTTCGACACCATGCCGAGCACAAACTCGATCGTCTCGATGCCTTGGTGAATGAACTCCTCGCCAAAGTCGAACTCCTCTTCGTGTCCGCCGCCGTGCCCGCCGTGTCCGCCGCCATGGTGCCCGTGCGCCGCCGGCAGCATCTCATCCGACTCGTCCTCGAAGTCCACGTGGTGGCTCACGGGCGGTGCCTTGCGCTCGTGCGTCATCTTCATGTAGATGGGCTTGAGCACGAGCATGGCTGGCACCGAGATGAACGCCATCATGAGCAACGTCTGCTGCGTCTCGAGCTGTCCGTCGTACATCGGGTCGATGACGCGGCCGGGGTCCAGTGCGATGTTGATCAGCGTGTTCACGAGCGACGGCGGGCGGCAGCCCGTGTGCTCGCCCGCAAAGTTGTACGGGCAGACCTCGTGCGCCATGCGCTCCGTCCAGTTGATGCTCCATTTCATGACGATCAGGATGATCATGTAGAGGAAGAGCGAGCACGCGAACACCATCTGCGGCACGAACTCGAACAAAAAGGTCGGCACGTCGCGGAAAAACACGTTGTTGGCGCCCTTGAGCAGGATGCCGAAGATCATCTGGATGATGCCCAGGATGACCGACAGCTTCATCTTGAACGAGTTGAAGAAGAGCAACTCGTTACCCGACGTCTTCCAGATCGGGTCGAGGCCGAACGCGTACACGTTCGCGCCGTCCGACACGTCCGTCGCGTTCACGTACGACGTCTTGCCGTCGATGATGTACTCGGCGACGCACTTGTGCTCGCGGTCCTCGTTCTCGAGGCAGTCCGGGTACGCGAACTTGGAGCCGAAGAGGTTGAGCGACAGCGAGAAAAAGTCGTTGTAGATGAGCCCGGCGTACATGGCGAACACACCCATCATGGCGAGCATGTAGCGGCCGCCATAGATGGAGGCTTCCATCTCGCCCAGTCCACCGCGCTCGAGCTTCTTCTCCGTCATGATGAGGTACAGCCCGAAGAGGAAGAGGCAGAAGCCGTGCCCGATGTCGCCGTACATGACGCCGAAGAGGAATGGGAACGTCACGGCCGTGAACACGGACGGGTTGATCTCGCGGTAGCGCGCACAGCCGTACGTCTCGACGAACGCTTGGAAGGCGTCCGTGAACTTGTTCGTCTCAAAGTACGTCGGCGCCACGGGCCACGGTTTCGGGACCTTGTCCACGAGCGACGGCATCGACTTGTCGTCCGCGTTGTGGGCCCGCGTCACCTCGCGGCGCACGCGCTCCAGTGCCTCCTTGATGACCCAGCCCTCGGCGCGCAGCATGCCGCTCACGTCCGCGCGGAACATGTTGAGCGTGTGGTACGTCGACTTCTCCTGGAGCACGGACCACTTCCACGACTCGAGGTTCTCGGCCAGGTCGCGGCACAGCAGCACGCAGCTCTCGCGGTTGCGGCGCAAGATGTGCGAGCTCTGGTTCAGCTCGCCGTTGTTGCTCTGGATCAGGTTGGCGATCGCCGCGCGGTCGTCCATTGACGGCAGCGTGTACAGCCGCGCGTGGAATGCGTCGCAGATCTTGCGCAGCTTGTTCTCGATGAAGTTGGACTGGAAAAAGATCACGAACGCGTGCTTCTCCACCGGCGCGCCAGTCGTCGGGTCCACGATCGGCTCCTCGATGGTCGAGAACCGGCTGAAGCAGTTGCCGCGCGTCGTGCGGAACACCATGCGCTCAAACTTGAGCCGCTCTTCCGCCGGGACGACACCCGTGATGTTTCGGAAGCGCAACGACGACTCGTCCGCCGCCGACGGCTCCGACCCCGGCGCCGACGCATAGCTGTAGCCTCCTCCGCGAGACGACGTCCGCGATGCGCGGCGCGACTGCGCCTCCGGAACTGTAGCCGCCGCATTCATAACGACAAAAGCGAGCCGTTAGTGCCAGCCGGTGCGCACGAGCAAGAGAGACGGAGAGAGCGACGACCGAGAGGCAGGGAACGCACTTTCGATCTCGAAGAACTCGCCGGCGCGCAGGAGGATCTCCTGCAGCTCCTTGCGCTCGTTGTACTCGCGCGTGAGCTTCTCGTGCATGAGGTTCAGCTGCAGCAGCTCGGCCTCCTTGTCCTCCAGGATGCGCTCGAGCGTGTCGAGCGCGCGCACGGCCGTGTCTTGCGACCCGTAGCGGATGTCGGCCGAGCCGGCCAGGAACTGCTCCACCGTGCCCGGCGACCGCGGCGTGATGTTGAACTTGGCCAGCTCGCCCTCAAAGTAGCGCAGCTTGCGCTCCATCTCGTCGCAGCGCTTGACGTAGCTCACGTAGCGCCGCTGGAAAGGCGTCAGCTCCGGGTTCAGGTCCGTGAACTCCATCACACCCAGGTCGCCGAGCTTCTGCACGCAGTCGTGCGCCGCGTCCTCGTTCACGATCAGCGAGATGTACTCCATCTCGGCGGACCGGAGCCACTTCATCCTGGCCCGCGCTCCAAGCTCCGAACAGTGCGCAGGTCGGGGCCGGTACTGTCCGGTCGAGCGCGAGAGCGAAGCGAGAGGCCGCTAGCGCCAAGGTCCGCCGTGGGAATGAGGGGGCGGCGCCGAGGGAGAGGTTCTGAGCCGCGGCCGAGAGGGGGCGGTCGTTTCCCGCGCTGCTTCGCCTTGGGCTGCACTCGGGCGGCCACTCCTTGCCGTCTCCGCCGTCTCCGCCGTCTCCGCCGTCTCCGCGCGCTATCTTTAGACTGTCGGAGGGAGGGAGGGCCGGGCTTATAATTAGCGCGCGCCGCGCTTCTCCCACAAACGGCGCACGGTATAGTGAGCGCGAGTGAGAGCTCCAATTCGTACCTGATCGGGAGGTGCGGGTAAGTCGGAAAGATCCCGGTGGCGGCACTCCGACGAGGGAGGCGGAATAGCATCCGAGGAGTGGTCCACTCCAATCTACGAAGTAGCCAGCCGCCGTCGGAAAATGGACGAGTTCGAGATGAAGAGGACGAAAAGACGAACGGACCGAGAGAGATGGCGATAATACTGCCGCGCTCTGGCGGAATAACTTAGAGCTCGTCGGTCCTGGCGCGTCGGCGCAGGGGTTCGTCGCCCGTGGAGAGCGGTGCCGTTCCGGGAGGCGGCGCCTGGCGGCCGGGTGCGTCGTCGTCGCGCGGCCGGCAGGGGGACGCGTTGCTGACGGCGCACGTGGCTCCGATCTGGTTCGGGTCGGCCGAGTAGACGCTCATGAGGAAGTCCATGGACTCGTCGAAGTCCGGGACGTCGCTCTCCGCGTCCTCGCTCGCGGCGCCGTACGCCTCCCACGTCGGCGGGTAGCGTGCGTCCCCGAGGAACGCGCTCGAGATGCTCGACTGGCTCAGCGCGTCGAACTCGGACGCCGAGCGCACCAGCTGCGGCGGTGCGACTCGCAAATACGTCTCAAGCGGATGCGGGTACTGCGCGGATTGCTGTCTGCGCAGGGAGCTGGGACCTAGCACCTCAGACGGATGCATCCCGGCGGCCAGCGGGAGCGTCATCCGGCGCAGAGGCATCGTCCGCGGGTAGTAGTGCGCTGGCGCGTGCAGCAGCGGCGCCGACGACGCGATGGCCGCGAGCGTAGCCATGTCGGCGTGGACTGGCGGCGGCAGCGGCGGCGGTGGCGCCATCAGCGGCGCGGCTGGATACATGGGGAGTTGTCCGGCGCTCGGCGCGACCGGGGCTGACTGGAGCGTGCCGTTGCGGTTACGCAGGCCGCGCATGCGGCGCGCCATCTTCTCGCGGTACTTCTGCGCGTGCGTCTGCGTCTGGCGCACCGTGCGCGTGCCCACCATCTCGGCGATGGACTTCCACGGGCCCTTGGGGAACTTCTCCATGGCCTTGAGGAAGCGCTCGTGCTCCACCCGCGTCCACGTGCCGAACGCCTTGGCGCCGTCGCCTGCCTTACCGTCGCGCTGCATGTCGTCGAGAGACTCGGCCACGCGGATCGTGCCGTCCTTGACGATCAGTAAATGCTTGGGGTCGAGCACGAGCTCTTCTTCTTCTTCTTCCTCCTCCTCCTCCACATCCTCCACATCTTTGTCTTCGGCCGCCTCCTTGGCTTTCCATGCGTCCGGATCCTCGGCGTCGGGCTGCTCGGCGTGATCGTCCTCACCCGCGCGCGGCTGCTCCGACATGTCCGTCTATCCGATCGACCCGCGGCGCTCTCCCTTGGTATCGACGGCCAGCGGCTGCACGCGCGGTGCGAGCGATAAATAGTGGGTATTGCTGGTGCAATGGGGTCCCTTGGCTTGCGCAGAGGGGGAGGGAGTGCGTCGGTGGCTGCGTCCGTGGCTGCGCGCGAGGCAAGCGCGCGAAGCCGATACGTCGAGGCTAGCGGCTCCCGAGACCGGCTCGCTCGGCGCCCGTCCTCCTCGGCGTCCGTCCGCCGCGAGTTCTGCGGGCGGAGGCTGCGTTCGCGTCTAGCGCGGCTTTTGCGAATGAGCGTGCGCCGTCCGTTGCCCAACGCGCAGCGCCTGCGAGTCCGGAGGTCGTCGCCGAGGAGCGGGGACGCACGATACGGCGGCGGCGGCGGCGGCGGCGGTGGCGGCGCCTTCGTGTTGTGCGAATAGCTCCGATAGGCGAGAGCAGAGGCGCGACTCGCGCGCGCGCTCCGTCTCGGACGCGCACCGGCCGGCGCCTCGCCCGCCGCCGCCGACATCCGGCGCGCACTCGGCCTTTACGCCAAAATTTAGCCTCGCCGACCGGCCGGTGCCACGCGAGTGCCATGCGCTCCATACATACATGCATACATACATACATACATACATACACATGCCTACGCACGCCCACACACGCTGGCGCGTAGGCAAACAGGCCGCCCGCTCGACGCGATGCGATGCGATGCGTCCGCCCACCGCGCATGCATACGCCGGACGCGCTACATCCTGCATCCTGGTGCGGGGCGGACCTTTTGGTCGCGCGCCGAGAGATACGGCGGCCACAGCTGTTCCCGCCGCTGAAGCAAGGAAGGGGAAGGGGGACAGAGCGCGCCGTGGGACCAGCTGCATCCATCGCGCCTCGCGACGAACACGCTCCTGCTCGCGCTCCTGCTCCCACGCGGACGTGGACGCTGGCGCACGTCACAGGCGCCGCTCTCTCGGACGGGCGGACGGACGGGCCGAGAGCTCAGCGCCGGCGCGCTCGCCGCCTCGAGACGCGCGATCCACTCAGGCGAGTGGGCAACGGCCGCGCGGACGTGCCGGTGTCCGCGAGCGCCACGACTTGATGGAGCCGCTCGCGCCAGCGTGGCGCCGGTGGCTCTTGCCGTTCAGTCAAAACGGCGGCCAGCTGGTTTCGTCTTACACAGCTGGCCCACGACTGCGGCGCTGGAGGCCGAAGAGCGCGCACCGAACAACAAATTGTGGCCATGGCTGTCGGCGCCTCCAACGCATGTTGCCGGCGCCGCGAGGCGTCTGCCGCACCGATAGCGACGTCTCCCCGCCGCTGCTGCTCCATTCGGAGCGGGTGGCGCTCCGCTCAGGGTGGCGCGCGGCTCCAGTAGCGCTGGCGCGTCGTCGTCGCGATCGGAGCCGTTGAGGCGGCACGCACGAAGGCGAGGAGGGAATATCCAGCGGTATCCGGAGCACCCAAAGTTTCGCATTGCCCGCGCGCCGAGGTGGCGGACGGAGCGCCGCCGAGATGCAGATGCAGTCAGGAGGATCCCGCCACCGTCTCGCCTCTATGGCATGCCTGAACCACGCCACGCCGCGTCTGGACTGATCAGCGTAAAGGCCGGCGCGGCGCCAGCGCATACCACCGGATACGTTCGGACACATATGACGGTGCTTGCTGAGTGCGGAGTGAGTAGACCGCCTTCCTCGGTGTGGACGCCCGATCGATCTGCTATCGTCTGGTCTCCGTATCGCATCGCATCGCATCACCCGCGGCGCTTGGTGCAGAGGCACAGGACACGGAGCATCTCGCATTGCAGCGACGCGGACTCGCGCCGCAAGCGTTCTGTGCGCTAGCTACGCTGAGCATCGCATCGAGACGTGTAGAGGCCGTTCCAGGAGCTCACGACGGTTCCGGATCGACTCAATTGGTCGCTCGGCGCTTGCATACTGCGCGGGCATCACGTCGCCACGGCTCGCATTGCTCTCGCCAACCGGCGCTCTGCTCGTCTGCCTGTCTGCCTGTCTGTCTGTCGTGCTACTCGCGCGCTCGCCCAGACTGACGCACAATGCGGAAGATCTTGACGTCCAGCAGCGCCGGGTCTGTCTGCTCGAGCGAGACCCGAGCCTTTGCGTCGCTCCGAGCGACCGCGGTCGCGGACTGGTCGTGCTGCCAATCCACCAGCTCGAACGCGAAGGCGCGACCGAGCAGCTCGAAGAACTGGTGCTCCTTCGGGTTCCTCGACCGATGCGCCATGAGCACGAGCGTCTCCGGCGTCCTCGCGAGCGCCTCGAGCGAAGCCACGAGCGGCGCGTAGCCTTCGGGGTCGTATACTACGTCTGAGAGCACGACGACGTCGGGAGCCGACGACAGCAGCTCGTGGTCGTCGGTGGAGCCCCACAAGTGCGCGAGCGTCTTCGGCCGACGCGGCAGCTCGGTCTGCTGGCTCGACATGCTCGGAAAGTTGAGCGCGATGTTGTACTCGATCAGCGGCACCACGTCCTACAGCAGCGAGTTGAGTATCCCGGCATCGGCAATGCACCCGAGAGACCGAGAGCTTGAGAGACCGAGAGCAGTCGGTAAAACGCACCGGCATGTCCGTCAGCGTCGCTTGCGCGCCGAGGAGCGAGCAGTAGATGCCGACGAGCCCGAGACCGCTGCCGAGCTCCACGACCGACTTGCCCGCCAGAAGTTCGGCGTGTCGGGACAGGTACCGCGTCAGGATGAGGCACGAGTCCCAGAGCTTGCCGCCGATGCCTGGCCACACAACACGCCGAGAGGCTGCATCAATATCGTCACGACGCCAGGGCGAGCGGCTAACCGAGCTCTCGCGTACCCAACGACCCGGGTGACTCGGCCAAGAGGATGTCGCGCGAGAGCCCGGACATGCGGACGGGACGACAGCAGTGGACGCCGAGCGCCGCGGATCCGTCCGGCTCGGTCGCGCTCTCCGTTGCCGCCAGCCGAATCGGCAGCGACACAACCGGGAGCAAGTTCCACTTGTCCGCGCTCGAGGCGTGTACCGACACCTTGATCGACACTCTGGACGCAACCGACGCATTCCTATCTGCTGCGTCGCCTCGAGTGATCGCAGCGCGGAACTTGGCTTTCCCGTGCTTGTCCAGTATGATCGGCTCTGAGTCTCTCAGCGTGTTGCGGTCGTCGCCGTTGGTGTGCTCGCCACGGACGCCAGAATCAAGGCAGATGTCAAGACGGAGCGAACTGCTGCTGTTGATGCTGTTGCTAGCGCAGTTGCCGCTCCGAGGGTCGTACAGCTCGCATTGAAGCGCAACGCAATCTCCGTCCTGGAACATGTCGCGACGGAACAGGCCGAACTCGTTGCCGATGTTAACGCTCAGATCGAACGCACTGTCCATTGACACTTGCGACGGCACCAACGACCTGCTCGGCTCCCGTCACGTCAGTACAGACGCTCGAGCGCATCCCGCCGAGCTGTCGACGTACCCGAAGTTGATGCGCAGCTGCTGATTGTCGTGCACGAGCTTGCCGACCTGGTCGAGCTCTTTGACGGCCGCCTCGCGGTCCTTGGCGAGCATCCGCCGCAGGCGGCGGCGAGCAGCCACACAGTACTCGAAGAGCGCCGGCGCGTGTCCTCGCGTCCATCGCCAGTCGCTGTCCGCGTCGGCAGGCTGTCCGTCCAGCACGCGCTCCGCGACCTCCAACGCCGCCTCGAAGCGCTCGAGGTTCTCTAGCGCGATGAGTTGCCGCGCGACCGCCTTCTCATTACGCGGGTCGCGCTCGAGCGCCAGTCGAACGTCTATGACAAGGAGAGCAAGTGATGAGCGGTGAGTAGCGAGCGGCGAGCGGCGAGCGGCGAGGACAACAAGGCACGAACGACAAGGCGCAGACAGGGATCGCAGACAGGGACGCACCGACCAACGCCGCGCCAAAGTCGCGCTCCTGGATCGCCGTCTGCGCGCGGTTGGCGAGCAGCTGCGACGCCGTCGTCGCGGCCTCTGGCGCGGTATCTCCGTGCGCATCAAGTGCCGCCAGCGCCTGGGAGTAGCAGGCGCGCGCCTCTGCGTAGCGTCCTCCGCGGTAGCAGTCGTTGCCGCGAGCCTGGAGCTCCTTGGCACGTTCCATTGGAGCCATTTAACCTCTTTTTAGAACCTCCTTTCTAAACCCATAACGTGTCCGTCCGTTGGGTGTCCGTCACGGTCAACCCTAACCACAATTCGCTCGACACGGTCTATCATTCGTTGAAAACTTGCAAGTCATGAGATATCGCCCTCTACTCCAGCATGTTCATTGGCTGAAATCATCTACCTCGAATATTCGAGAAAGTACGATCGAATCTATACCATACGGTACGGTAATCGACCATTTCAGAGTCTTCGCGAACCTATGAGCGAACTTAAGCGAAACAATACGGTAGTTTCCACCACACCTCTTCCACGACATCGACCGACAACGGAAACCATGAATAAATGAAAAACGGCACGGGACGACCTGGGGTGCCGCAAGTCTTGCAATACACGCCTCGAAGAGCGCGGGCATGCATCAGTGCGCCTCGGCATGGCAAGATAACTGTCTGATCTGA
>JAADYC010000810.1:0-13113 GCA_023338135.1 Phytopythium kandeliae
CATCTCCGGGCACTCGAGCTACAGGAGCCGAGTGAGTTGGTGTTCGTTTTTGAGGTAGATGTTGTGCTTGGTGTTCACGTCCCTGTCGAGCGACAGATGGCAGTGAGAGCGCGAGAAGACCTTCTCGCTTGTGATACCGCGGTTGGTTCTCTCGCAGCACGAGCATGTCTTCGTCGTGTAGTGTTTTTCACACGCGATCGTCCTTCCTCCAGCACGATCCATCTTGTACGCCGGCTGCATCTTGAACTCGATCCACCTAGAGCAAGCGGAGGACTTGCAGTCTTGAGAGGACGAGATCCATGTCTCCTCTGTGCGCTGGCTGACCGGCCGCTTCCACTACCCTGGCCAGTCTTCCATTGCTTGAAGAGCTTGGGGAATGAGCGAAGGGTGGAGTATGGAGGCGTCTCGCGCGGAGGTGTTCTATGTCACTTGATTCTACTATGGCAAAGGCAAGTTTGTCATTCACGATAGTGAAGCTGAGTGAGAGAGCACTGCGTCTCAAGATTGGCTTGTTGTGGCTTCTTGGGTATACTGGAGGACTGCTGTGCTAGATCCTGCATTAGCCATATTTGGCCAATCCTCGAGTCGACAAACGCAAATAGTGAGCTCAAATAGCAGCAAAATTATGGTTTCTCGTGATAACTCCATCGTGGATTGGTAGCCTCTGAGCGGGTCGTAGGCGAGGACGCGCCAGATTGGTGTGTCGGACACGCCAGATTAGTGTGTCGGACGCGCTTTTACAGCTTCGCCCTAGTTTCTGCGGATCGGCGTCGCCCACACGAAAACCTTCCTAAATGTACGTGGACGACACCACTCCGAGGATCCGCGGATTCGCACTTACGCGAGCCGCGTCTACGCGTCGCTCCCGGAAACGACCAATTCATCGATTCCCGGCCCGCGGCAGCCCAGCGACGACGCGATGATGGACTCGAGCAAGGACAAGTTCCGCGGCGCGTACGTGGCCTTCTTCGCATGTGCGCGCCGGTCACGCTGCGCTGGCCACGCTGCGCCGCGCCGCGCCGCGCTGTGCCGCGCGGAGAACTGACGCTTGGTCGTCCTGGCTCCCGCAGCGCGTTCCTGGTGACCCACAAGAGCAACATCGCGCTGTGGTCGGGCTTCTGCGTGGTCGTGCTCTTCTGCTACCACCTCTTCAGCGACGGAGACTTCTCCTTCCTCATGGTACTGCGTCGCAGCGTGCTGTGTCATGGCACACCGCACTGTCCGTGCCCGCGAGCCGCGTCTAACCCGCCCACGACGCCTCCCTCGGCAGACCCTCGGCTCGTTCGTCCGCGCCTTTGGGTTCATCTTCCTGGTCTTCAAGGCATTCTCGCAGCGCTCGGTCGCGGGACTTTCGCTCAAGACGCTCGAGCTGTACGCGTTCGTGTTCCTCTTCCGGCTGAGCTCCATCCTGCGGTACCAGGGCTACCTGCCGTACGACCGAAGTGGCGACTGGCTGTACTCGTTCCTCGAGATCTCTGCGCTCGCGCTGTGCTGCGGCGTCATCTACCTGGTCACCAGCCGCTTCAACTCGACCTACGAGCTGCGGTACGACACGTTTGGCTGGCTGCACGTGCCGACCGAGCTCGGCGCGCTCTACATCCTGCTACCGTGCATCTTCCTCGGCATGGTACAGTGAGCGCCTCCCTCCGGACGCCGCGCGCTCGAGAGGTCTCATATTCGCCCTTGCTTCGCGCCGCAGATCATCCACCCGAACCTGAACCGCAACTGGTTCGCGGATGTTGCGTGGACGATCGCGCTTTACATCGAGGTCGGTGTCCGTGCCGGCGCTGGCGTCGGCCACCCCCTCTCTGACGGTCCAAACTGACCGCAACCGCGCACTCGCAGGCCGTGGCGATCCTCCCGCAGCTCTTCATGTTCCAGAAGCGCGTACGTGGGGTAGAGCCCGCCTGGCTGTCACTGGCGGCGCCTGCTCACGACTGTCGGCGTGGCTGTGATGTGGTGCACACACGCAGGGTGGCGGCGCGGTCGAGTCGTGTATCTCGCACTTCGTGTACGCGCTGGCGTTTGGCAGCTTCCTGCACCTGGTGTTCTGGTTCTCGTCGTACCACGAGCTCGGCGAGAAGGACGCCGGGCAGCATGTGGGCTACACGGTCATCTTCGTGCAGATCGGCCACATGCTCATGATGGCCGACTTCCTCTACTACTACTTTAAGAGGTGGGTGTTTCTGCCTCGCCGCCGGGAGGACGCGGGATCTGACGCCGTGGGTCCATTGGGTTGGCGCAGCATGAAGGAGGGTGGGCCGATGATGCTGCCGACGCACGGCGGGTACCAGGCGTGAGCATGGCGCCCGCCCGCTCGTGCGAGCGTGTGGGGCAGCGGCGCCGGAGAGGACTGGGCCGAGCGTCTGTCGGCCTCTCGCGAGGCAAAGTAGTGGCTGCGGCTCAGCCGCGAGCGGCAGCGCCGGCGAAGCGAACGGCGCGAACAGTGGCAACGCGAGAGTCTTCGTTCGATTTCCCCGCTGCCTATAGCTACCTCGTCCACCTCGTCCTCCTCGTCCTCGTCTCGTTTTCGTCCTCGTCTTCGTCCTCGTCCTCGTTCTCCTCGTCCTGTTCGTCTTGAACACCCGATACAACGGTAAGGTTACAGCGCGGCGCGGCGAGTTAATAGTCGTCGTAGTCGACCGCGGCGTCGCTCGCGACTAACCGGTCGGCTGTGGTGCTCGCCCAGGAGACGTCATCCGGCGCGGCCTCGCGCACGGTGATGCAGGTGCTGCAGACCTTGACGAGGTGGTGGCGCGACTTGGACGCGGGCTTGACGAGCGCAGCCGAGAAGGGTAGGCGGCGCTTGTAGCGCGAGCAGGGCCCGCAGCAGATGCGGCCGCAGAGGCGGCAGTGGTGGCGGCGCACGAGCAGGCTGAACTTGCGCGAGCAAACCATGCAGGAGCGCTGCGACTCGAAGGAGACCCACTCGGGCGGGTGCGCGATAAACTTGGCGAGCCAGGCGAGCTGCGGCGGCGACAGAATGTCGAGCACCATGACACCCTGGTTGTTGCGGATGGTCATGCTCGCGTGCTCGTGCACGAGCGCGGCCGCGACCTTCCACAGGCCCTGTGACACGGCCACGTGCAGCACCGTGTTGCCGGCGCCGTCGATCGTGTTGGGGTCGCTGCCGTGTTTCATGAGCAGCTTGACGATCTCCGGGTCGTCCTCCTGCGCTGTGAGCACGTGTGCAATGATGGGGAACACGTCGCGCTTGCTCTTAATGGTCGGGTCGGCGCCGCGTAGTAGCAGCAGTGCGACCACGTCCGGCGCGGACGGCGCGTTGCAGGTCGCGGCGAAGTGCAGCGGCGTGTTGCCGCTGCGATCCGGCGCGTTCACGAGCGCGCGGAACTCGGCCGCGGCCAGCAGCCGCACGGCGTCCAGGTTGCCGTACTTGGCGGCGATGTGCAGCGCCGTCTGCTGCTGCTTGAAGGAGCGCACGGCGGCCAGGTCGGCGGCCTTGCCGTCGTACATGGCCAACAACGAGGCCACGACGGCCTCGTCGCCGCGCTTGGCCGCGCGGTGCAGCGCCGTGTAGCCGGCCGCGTCCGGCCGGTACGGGTGATAGCCCGCCTTGCGCCACTTGGTGGCCGTGGCCAGGCTGAAGCGCATTGCCTCGCTCTCGCGGATCGTGTTCATGCTCGACAGCGCACGCGATACCTTGGCCGACACGCGCTCGTTGCTCCATACGTGCAGCCGCTGCAGCGCCACGGGGATCTCGTAGTCCGAGTCCATGGTCGACGTGGACGTGAAAGACGACTCGTCCTCTCCGTCGGACGCCATCGTGGCGGCGGCGGCAGCGGCAGCGGCGGAGACCGGGGGGCGACGCGCGCTGCTTGCCAGGCGAGTGAGTGAGCTCGTGCCGGCCCGGCGGCGGCGGCATCGCCGCTCGGCCGGAAGAGGCGGACGGCTAGCGCCACATAAACCTCGGAAGCCAGACCAGAGAGCGAGCGCGTGAGGTTTTTTACCAGTCGCGTCCGCCTCGCCAGCTCCTACAGCGCAGCAGCAGCGCTTTGGAGCCGCCGAGCATAGGGAGTAAAGGTTGCGGCCGAGCGCCAGGCGCGGCGCTGAACCGCTGCGGCCATTGGGCTCAGCGCCTCCGGCCACGTGCTCGAGTTTCCGCGGGCCTCAGCCGCCGGGTGCGGCCCAACCCAGCGAGCGCTGCGACTCAGCGTATCGGCAGCGATAGCGGCGTTTGCTCGCGCGGCGGAAGTCGGCAGTGCTCCTCGTCGGTCGTTGAGCCGCCGGTACCGCGCGGTGTGCCACGCGCCACCGACCAGCCGGGCACGTCACCCACGACGCGCAGAGTTCAGAAGCGCGCCGATGGTCAAAATCACTTCCCTCTTTGGTATCAATTTCAAGAGTGCAGAAGATAGCTGTGTATCTATGCTCGCTATCGACCTGCATCTCACGCGCATAGAGAAACGATCGAGCCGCACAGGGACGATTTGCCGACGCCGGCCGCACTTCAAAACATGTACCACAAGCGGGGCAAGGCGGCGCCGAAGGCTTCCAGGTCTCCGTCGTCGTCGACGGCGCGCGCGGAGCCTGCCAGGCGCGAGGCGGCGGCGCGCGCGTCCGCGGTCTCGACTGGCAGGCGGTGCAGCACGTAATGGACCTCCCAGGCGGCTGCCGAGCCGCCGGCCGGCGCCAGCACGGCGGACCGGTGCACGGGAGCGGCCGGTGCAGCCGGGTCGGCTTCGGCCGCGCGCAGCTCGCGTGCGACGTCGATCACGAGGCGGCCGAGTGCTGTGGGCGGCCGTGCGCCGGCCGCGGGCGGCGCCAGTAGCTCGAGCACGGCCTCATTCGGCGTGGGGTCGCCCTCGCGCCGCGCGAACGCGAACTTCTCGTCCACGGCAAACACGCCGGCCGAGGACTCGGCTGCGCGCGAGTGCTTGCGCGCCTCGCCGTAGTGCAGCGCGCACTGTACGCGGCGCTCGTCCGCCCGCATACTGAAGGTCGCTGTCCAGCGGCTGCGGCCGCGGCCGCGCTCGCTGTTGCTGCTACTGCCGCCGCCGCCGACGCGAATCACGCGGCGCACGGCGATCACAACGAGCTCGGCGACCTCTCCGGCGGCGACCATGTGCTCCGGAGCGGCTTCGGCCGGACCAGGCAGTGCTAGCGGCTTGGCACGGGAACCAGCGATGGCCACAAACGCCTTCTTCATGGCTGAAAGCTGCGCCGTGGCCCGCAGCGCCGGCAGCAGCGGACCCGCGCGCCGGAGCGCCGCTGGCAGTGCCGACTTGGACGCGGCGGGGTCCGCGGGGCCGGCTCGGCGGAGTAGCGACGGCATGGCGGCGTGGACGCGGTCCGTGAGTTGGGCGAGCGGACGCACGGACGGACGGATGGACGGACGGACGGATCGGCGGACGCGCGTGCTCTCCTCGGTCGCGCCGGTGCCAGAATGGCTGAAGGCTGGCACCCGGCGGCACAGGGCAGCGGTGCGCGGCCGGGAGGAGCGGGAGTAGGAGGCATCACTCTCAGCCGCAGCCGTCCGTCAACTGCGTGGGACGCCGCGTCGCAGCCATGAGCGGCCGCGCGGTCACCGTCGAGGCGCCGGCGTGCGTGCGGCCACGGCGGAAAACCAGCTGCCGCTCGACCGACGAAGGAGCACGGGCGGTGCGGCCTGCACGCGGTCGTGCGGGCAAGCGGCCGCCGTCCAGAGGCGTCGGGGCCGTCCGTTCGCCGCGAGTCCGGACACCGGGAGCCAGGTTCGGTCACGCCGCGCCGGCGCGAAGGGATGCAGGCGAAGATCGACCGGTCACAGTATTCAGAGAGCGCTGCACTTTTGAGCAATACATAGGACTGTGACAGTACTGCGAAGATAGTTTCGAGGGTCAGGGTACGATCAAAGAGGTAGGATAAATACTTTTAAGTGGCATTGTGCCTTCAACAGGGAATGATTATCAGAGACGCGGTAGATGGGCACAAAAGAGTGATGCTGAGCACAATTCCAAACGTGCTGGAAAATATTCTCGATGCACGGTACACTTCGATGGCGGAAATCATATGTGTCTTATGGTACTTTCGTTGTGCATGATTCGAGGATCACAGTTCTCGTGTCGATCTCCTCGTGCGGCGCGATCCTTACCACATCCGCGCCGCCGGCCGCCAGCCGCCGCGATGAGCGCGCTGTTTGTGCGCGCGCTGGAGCTGGGCGCGGCAGCGCGCGAGGCGCAGTCGGTCGCGAGCGCGTCGCGCACGCCCGCGGACGCGACGTTCGCGGTCGCGAGCGGGCTGGAGGGCATCGTGCGCGTGTACGCGGCGTCGTGCGCGGCGCTGCTGCACGAGTTCTCGACGCTGCACCAGCGCGTGCACTCGCTGCACTACACGAGCTTCTCGGACTCGCTGGTGACGCTCGAGAGCGACGCGGGCGACGCGGGCGGCGCGGGCGACGAGGACTCGGAGACGTTCCTGTGCGTGTACCATGACTGGCGCGAGCGGCGGCTGGTGCGCGGGTACACGCTGCCGCTGGGCGCCTTGGAGCGCGCGGGCGCGGCGCGCGCGGCCGAGAGCGTGGCCGTGTGCAGCTTCACGGGCCGCGTGGCTGTGGCCGCAGGCGGCGCCGTGAACGTCTGGCAGTGCAGCCGCGGCTTCTTCGAGCACGTGCTGGAGCTGCGCGTGGACGCGGCGCCGGGCCGCGCCGGCCTGCAGGTCGAGCGGGTAGCCATCCATGGCGCGCACCTCGCGCTGGCGTCGCGCACCGAGGTGCGCGTGCTGGAGATCCGCGTGCAGAGCGCGAGGGAGCCCGCGAGCGGTGCGGGGGCAGCGGCAGCGGGAGCGGGAGCGGGAGCGGCGGCGGCCTCGCCGGGCGGCGTGCCTGAGGACGCGGCCAACTGCGTGGCCGTGAGGGACGCGCGCGGCCTGGAGACCTTCGCGGAGGTCGCGGTGCCGCGCTCGTCGTACGCGGGCATGGAGGCCGAGCGCGGCGCGCGCGAGCGGGACGAGCAGCGCTTCTTCGAGGAGCCCGAGCCGGCGGCGCCCGTGGTGCTCGCGCGCGGCGAGGCGCGGCAGGAGGCGCAGCACCTCGCGGGGCTCGTGCGCGCGCAGGACGTGCGCGCCAACGAGGCGCAGGGCTACTTCGTGGGCGAGGGCGACGTGTCGGTGCTGCTGCGCCGCTTCCTGCCGCCCCACCGCGGCGTGGCGGCGCTCAAGTTCCTGCCCGAGACGATCGACAACCGCCTGGCGGCCGAGACGCGCCGCTACACGCGGCTGCTCGTCGCGACGCCGCAGGACGCCTTCCTCTACTACTTTTTGTGCGCCGAGGCCGACACGACGCGCAAGGACATGTCCAGGAAGGTGTTGGGCCGCGGCGGTGGCGGCGGCGGTGGCGGCGGCGGCGGCGGCGGCCGCTCGGGGTTTGCGGCGAGTGCGGCGGTGGCGAGTGCGGCGGTGGCGAGCAGGCTCGCGCTCGGCCGGCGCGACGGCGAGTGCAGCGGCGATGGTGGTGCGGGCGAGTCGGGCCGCGTGGTGGTGCACTACACGTTCGCGTCGCCCGTGGCGAGCGTCGAGGCCAACAGCTCGTTCCTGTTCGCGGCCACGGCGGCCGGGCTGCAGGTCTGGTCCGTCTGGAGTCCGTGCCCGGCCGCCGCGGCCAGCCGCGCGCTCGGCGCCTCGCTCGGCGCGGTGCTGGCGCCGCGGCCGTCGCAGCCGCGGCTGCTCTGCACGCAGCCGCTGTCGTTCCCCGCGGCGCAGATCGCGGCGCTCGACGCGTACGTCGTGCTGCTGCCCCTTGTGCGCGGCGGCCGGAGCGGCGCGCCGGGGGAGTGTCGGTCGTCCCCCGGGAGCGACCTGCGCGCCGCGTGCTCGGCGGCGGCGGCGCGGCTGCCGGCCGCCGAGTTCGAGACGCGGCGGCGGCGGCACGGCGCGCGGGCGGCGGCGGCGGCGGCGCCGAGCATCTGCGTGCTGCAGCAGAGCCCGCCGTCGCTCGTGCTGTCGTCGGTGCGCGGCGGGGCGGCCCGAGGAGAGGGCGGCGCCGGACCGGGCGCCGACCAGCTCGACCTGCTGCTGAGCCTCTTCTCGCTCTACCGGTATCGCGCCGACATGGGGCTCGACCTGCTGCGGGCCGGCGAGGCGGCTGGCGAGGCGGCCGCGCGCGCGCTGGGCGACCGCAAGCAGCGCGCGGCGCTGGCGCTCGAGACGCGGCTCTACGACGGGCTCGCGCGCCGGTGCGCGGCCGACCTGGCCGGCGTCTTCCTGTCGGAGCCGCACCGCGATCTGGAGCGCGCGGCGCTGCTCTTCGTCGCGTCCGACGTGCCGGCCGAGCGCGTCATGCAGCGGCTGCGAGACGTCCTGGGCCGCGCCGACCGCGCGCAGGTGGCGCACGCGACCGGCGCGTACCTCGAGGCCTTCGTCTTCCCGCCGCCGCCGCCGCTCAGCGCGCTCCTGGCGGCCGGCCCCGGGCTTGCCGAGCCGCCGCCAGCGCCCGCCGCCGCCTTCACGCGCACCGTGCTGCTGCACTACGACCGGCACTTCCCGGAGCAGCTCGCGCGCCTCGTCGTCGACTCGAGCCTGCGGTGGAGCCGCGCGGACCTCGCCTTCGCCTTCGACAAGCTGACCGAGTCCACGAGCCACAGCCTCCTGGTCGAGCTCGCGCGCTTCGTGCTCGTGCTGCGGGGCTCCGCGCCGCCCTGCGACAGTGGCGGCGACGACGACGGCGGCCGAGGCGGAGACCAAGACCGAGACCGAGGTGGAGACCGAGGTGGAGACCGAGGTGGAGACCGAGATGGAGATGACGCAGCTGCGGCGGACTCGCCAGACTTCGCCGCGCGCTGCTCGCGCGAGTCGGTGGCGGCGACGGCGCTGGACCTGCTAGCGCGCCGCAGGGAAGCGCTGTGCGACCTGGCGGCCACGCACCCCGCGCTGTTGGTCCAGCGGCGGGGCGGCGGCGGCGCCGGCGTCGAGCCGTCTCCTCTCGCCTCGGCGCTCGCGGCCGCCGCCCCCGCCGCGTTGCTCGCCGTGCTCGAGCAGGTGCTCGCCGCCGCGGTCGGCCGGCACGAGGCGCTGCAGCCGGCCGTCTCGTTCTGCCTGGCCGCGATCGGCGAGGCGGCGGCGCCGTCCGCGCGCCGCATGTTCCGCGCGAGCGGCTTCTCGCCTGCCGCCGAGCGCGCTCCTGCTCCCGCTCCTGCTCCCGTTCCCGCTCCCGCGGCCGGACGCGGCGACTTCTCGGCCGGCGAGGCGCTCACGCTGCGCTTCCTCACCTTCGTGCTGCAGACGGCGCCGAGTCTCGAGGCGCTGTCCGAGCGAGACGAGCTGCGCGACGATGAGGAGACGCTGCGGGAGATCAAGGCCGCGGTCGCCGTGGAGCTCGTGCGCCTGAGCGTCCGCCTCGCGTCGCTCTTCCAAGACGGCGGCGACGGCGTCGGCAACGGCGCAGCGGCCGTCGGCGCGCGGCTAGTGGAGCTCTTCGGTGGTGACGAGGCTCACGAGATCCCGGCCGCCGGCGCGACCTGGGTGCGCGCGTACCTGCGCCAGCGATGCCTGCCGACGGAGAGCTGCGCGTCACGCGCGGTGGTCGAGCGCCTGCTGACCCAGGCAGCGGCGCTCGTCGCGGACGCCGAGCTGCGTGCGCCGGCCGCGCTGCTCGACGAGTTCCGGGCGGCGGGCGGCGCTAGCGCGGACGCGGACGCGAACGCGAACGCGGACGCAGGTGCAGGTGCAGGTGCAGGTGCAGGTGCAGACGAAGGCTGGTCGCTCGAGAACGACTTCGCCGCGCTGGTCGTGCTGCTGGCGCTGCCGCGCGCGGGCCGGACGGTCGACGGGCTGCGGCTGATCGCCTCGCGGCGCGACCTGGCGGACCTGCTCGTGCCCTACGGCACGGCGTTCTGCGGCTCGCTGGCCGAGTGGCGCCTCCTCATCCGGACGCTATCGCCGTCGCCGTCGCCGTCGCCATCGCCATCGCCGTCGCGGTCGGGATCGGTGGCCGGCGGCGCGCTGGGCGACGTCCTAGCGCACGTGTGCGCGACGTTGGCGCCGGATGAGCTGCTGCAGGTGCTACCCGAGGACGGCGACCTAGCGCTGTACATGGCGACGGTCGAGACGAGTGCGCGGCTCGAGCGCGGACGCGAGCAGCGGCGCGCGAGTCAGGCGGGGCTCGCAGCCGCCTACTAGCTAGCCCGGCGGCCGGGGGAAGCCGAGCCGCCGGCTCTCGAGCAGCCGCGTGATCGCCTCGACGTACTGCCAACACGAGCGCGAGCGCGAGCACGAGCATAGGCGTCAGCACCATGGTCATCGTCATCGTCGCCGCCGCCGCCGCCGTAGCAGCAGCAACACGGTGGCTCACCCGCGCGCGCGTCTGCCGGAAGCGCGCCGGGCTGTCCTCCGTCACGAGCGCGCGGAACTGGACGACCCAGCGCTCGCCGCTGGCCACGGCGATGTAGCGGTCGTGGCCGCGCGCGCGCTCCACCACGCGGTCCTCCTCCTGCGCGGCCAGCGCGAACATGGCGCGCCGCCGCGCGTTGCTGGGCCGCGCCGCGGGTCCGGTGGCGCTCCCGCGGGCCGAGAGCGCGCCGGTGTCGGCGTCGGCGGCGCTCGGACGCGGCGCGTCCCGCAGCAGCAGCAGCGCGTCGAGGTCCTGCACGAAGGCGCGCACGACGGCGGCCGGGACGGCGGGCGGCAGGCGCACGTCGAGGCGCAGCGGCCAGGCGCGCGGGTGGAAGACCTCGGTGGCGGCCGTGGTGGTCTCGCCCGCCGGCACGAACGTGCGCGTGCGGTCCTCCGTGTCCAGCACGACGAAGCCCAGCGGCGCGTCGCGAACCGCGCCGACTGGCATGGCCGCGCCGCGCAGCCGCACGCGCGAACCGAGGTGCAGCATGTTGGCCAGGAACATGTGCGGCCCGGCGACGATGTTGCGCAGCTGTGCGGACAGACAGACACGACGAACGGTGAGTGGCGCGAGCTCGTCAGTCGGCCGGTCCGTCGGTTGGTCGTCGCGCGGGAGCCGAGTGGAGAGCGACGTACGAGCGGGAGCGAGGCGAGCGCGATGGCTGCGAAGAAGCCCGAGGAGAAGAGCAGGCGCATGAGCACGTTCTCGTCCACGAGCGGCGACACGTAGTAGATGTACACGACGAGCACGAGCAGCATGGTCTTGGCGAGCTGCGGACGCGAGCAGCAGAGGCGTCAGTCGGCGCGGACTCGCGGGTCAGAGAAGCGAGCGCGCGCGCGTCACGTGCCGTGGTGCCCTCGTAGAGCAGCGTGACGCGACCGGGCCGCTCGTGCGCGCTGTAGCCGACGGTGCCGCGGCGCACGATGACCTGGCGCAGCATGTTGCCGCCGGCGTCCATCCAGATGATGAAGCAGACGCCGAAGAGCCACTGCGGCCACTGGCAGAGCATCAGCGAGAGCCGCGAGACGGCCACGGCGATCCAGAGCAGCCCGGCGCGGCACAGCAGCGACGTCTGCCACATCATGAGCTCGCGCGCGTCGTCCGGCCAGCGCCAGCGGCTCGGCGAGAACTTGCGCGCCAAGAAGAAGAGCGAGCGCGCGATGGGCCGCCCCAGCGCCGCCGACAGGAAGAAGAGCACCACCGACGTGTACGTCTTGACCGACCCGTGCCGCGTCTCGTGCCACCAGTCCTCCCACCCGCTCAGGCGCACGAGGCACAAGTCTCCGCTCATGCTGGCGCGCTCGCTTCCTCGCCTCGCCTCCTCGCCTCCTTCCTACTACTTGCTTTTCGTATTGGCTAGAAATGCGGAGCGAGTACCAATGGCGAGAATTTGCGTCGAGTCATTGGACGAAAACACACAAGAAGCGCGCTCATTCGCGTAAAATGCGCTATAGCGCCAGGTCGTTGCCGTCTTCCTCCTCGTCGAACGACTCGAAGCCGCCGTCCTCGTCGCCGTCCCCGTCGCCGTCCTCGCCGCCGCCGCGGGCAGCCGACTCGACCCGCTCCTGCTTGCGCAGGAACGCGCGGCGCTCGCGCTCGCGCATGCCGTCGAGCGCCGCCTCGAGCTGCTGCTCCTTCTTCAGCCGTTCGGACGCCAGCTCGCCCTCGCTGTCCACGCGAATACACGCACGCACGCACGCACGCACACACAGACAATAGACGAGTGTTAGACGTGCCGCGCGCGCACAAGCAGGCAGACAGGCAGGCAGGCAGGCAGGCAGGTAGGTAGGTAGGTAGGAAGGCAGGACTGGAGCGGCGGGCACGCACCTCGCGACGATCTCCTTGCCCTGACAGCACTTGGCACAAATACCCCGCTCCTTCGCGCACGGGTCGCACGACGAGTGGTACGCGGCCGTGACAGTCTTCTGCCGGCAGTAGATACTGTGGAGCGAGGCGTTAGCGAGCCATTCGGAGACATGCGCGCGCTACCAGCGCCAGCGCCAGCGCCAGCGCCAGCAGCGCACCGAGCCACGCACCACGTAGCCGGCTGTGTGAGCGGCTTGTACTTGCGGTACTGCTTCCGCCACTCAATCTGCTTGCGGCACTTCTCGCACAGCCCGCGGATTGGCAGCGACAGGATGCGCTCCGTCTTCTTGGACTTGGGGTTGTGCTTGAACGCGAACGTGTTCTGGTGCTTGGGAGCACCCTTCTTCACGTTACCGCGCTGCGAGCTCATGGATGGTGCGTCGAGGTGTTGAGGCGTTGAGGCGTTGAGGCGTCGAGGCGTCGAGGCGTCGAGGCGTCGAGGCGTCGAGGCGAGCGAGTGCTGCGCCGCGGACAGGTTGATTGATGTGTGCGTGCATGTACCCGTTCGCTGCACGGTTGGCTAGGCTGGAGACAACCCCAATAGAGCGCCTCTGATGATTTCGGAGACTGAGGCGGACTCTGAGTTGGTTCCAGTTGATTTGGTTACGTCTGAGCCGATGGCATCTGAGTGGGATACGTCGGAGTTGGTTACCTCAATGTAAGTTACCTCGATGTAAGTTACCTCGATGTAAGTTACCTCGAAGTTGGTTCCACTTGATTTGGTTACGTCTGAGCCGATGGCATCTGAGTGGGATACTTCGGAGTTGGTTACCTCGATGTAGGTTACCTCGGAGTCGCCTGACCGCTTCAACTTGATTGACCCAGCGCGTCATTCGAGACTATGGACATCGGGAATCGACGCCTCCCGCCGATTGATTACGTGCTATATGGACCCAGTTTCTTTCAGCTACGACTCGGATGCG
>JAADYC010000811.1:0-13110 GCA_023338135.1 Phytopythium kandeliae
AGGCAGCACGACGCAGACGGACGCGGACGGACGCAGACGAACGTGTCGTCGAGGTGAAACGGTGCTTGTCCTTGTGGCGAGTCCGTACGGTTGTCCATGGCGTCTGCGGCGCGCGGCGGCGTTCTCAACCTCGCGCGATGGTGCAGACCGCTGTGATAATGCGTTGACAAAAATGAACGACGAAGCATCTGATTCGGCGTCTGGGTCGGTGTGCCGCCGGCTGTCTATCGATGAACGATGGCTCTGGCCATTGCGATCCATCGTGTCTTGCGCGTCAACTTTCGCTCGTGGGGATGGTGCGGCAATGCGTCGTAATCTGCGGGAGACATCATCGCATTGAAGTTGGGTTCGAAAAGTGCCATTAGATGTATCGATGAATGCTCTCTCGCCCAATCAAATTGAAGATACAGACTATAAGCTTCATCCGACCGCAAACCGCAAATGCGATGTGGGGATGGGAGACGAGCTTCAGTTCGACCAACAGTTTGTGTGCCAGGGGAGATGTGGCGAGCAGTGATGTCCACGGGACTTGCCCCTCATGCTCGCTCGCCCCTCGCTCATTCGGCGCAGTCTGGAATTCGCCGCATCCCCGAGACCCTGCCGATCTCCCTGCTGCCGCCGCTATGGTGAGCGCCGCGACGACCCCGCCTCCTCTGGACGCCAAGTTTGCGGTGCTCGCGACGCCGCCGCTCAAGTCGCCGTTCGGCGCCGCGACCGACAAAGAGGCCCTCTTCGAACTCGGCTCGCTGCGACCCAAGTGGATCTTGTACACGAGCGTGCTGGTGGTGCTGCTGCAGCCGCTGCAGTACGGCTGGTCCACGTCGCAGCTCAACTTGTCGACGTACAACAGGGCGGCCGACTGCGACGCACGACCGGTAGTCGACGGTACGTGTGTCGTCTTCCCTGGCCACTCCAAGACGCAGTGGACGCTCGTCGTCAACGCCTGGTTCGTCGGCGGGATGCTCGGCAGCCTGCTCAGCGGTCACTTCTCGGACAAGTTCGGCCGCAAGCGCGTGCTCACATGCAACTGCGGGTTCATCGTCGCCGGTGCGGTCGTCCAGGCATCCGCCACGAGCATCTGGATGCTCGTCGCCGGCCGAGCCATCGCCGGGATCGCCTCCGGCTGCGCCACGTCGGTGGTGAACGGGTTCATCAACGAGATCTCTCCGCCACACTTGCGCAACACACTCGGGGTCGGCTTCCAGATCTCCATCACGATGGGGATCCTGTTGGTTAGTCTCACCTTCTTCTTCGCCAACACGAGCTCGGGCTGGCGCTACGACGCCGGCTTCCCTATCGTGCTCGCTGCAATCTTCGTACTTGCCGCTCCGTTCGCCGTGGTCGAGAGCCCGACGTGGCTGCTGCTCCAGGGGAGGACGAAGGACGCGGAGACGGAGCTCGCGCGGCTGTTTGGGGAGGAGCACGTCGGCACTGCGATCGCGTGGATCAAAGCATCAACGAACCCTGACCTGGAGGCTCGGTCCGACGATCCGGTAGACGCGATGGTCGAGAGTGGGGTAGGCGCCTTGTCCATCCTCGGGTCTCCGCACCTCCGCCGCCAGCTCGCCGGCGCGCTCGGAATCGCGATCGCGCAGCAATTCAGCGGCATCAACACCGTCTTCCTGTACTCCTCCGACATGTTCACGACCGCCGGCATCGCGGACGACCGGATTGGGACGGTCATCATCGATGTGGTCAACGTGCTGCCGACGCTCGTCTCGGGCATGCTGGCACTCCGCTTCGGCAACCGCGCTATGCTGCTGACGGGCATGGTCGTCATGTTTGTGTGCTCGATCGGCATGACGATCTCGCTGCTCGTGGACGTGGCGGTGCTCTCCATCGTCTTCACAGCGCTATACGTCATAGGGTTCGAGATCAGTCTCGGTCCTCTGGGCTGGGTCATCATCGGCGACTTGTTCCCGGACTCGGTGCGCGCCATTGGCTCCTCGTTGTGTCTGAGCGTCAACTGGATCGCGACGCTCGTCATCGGCGTGGGATATCCGTACGTCGCTGACGCCCTGGGCGACCTTGCCTTCCTCCCCTTCGTGGCCATGCTTCTCCTCTTCACGGCATTCATCGTGTGGGTCGTCCCGGAGACCTCGGGCAAGACCAACGCCGAGATCCAAGCCGGTTTCCGCGCCATTCTCGAGCGGAAGGGCCGGGTCTAGGTATAATACTCGCATGCCTACGGCCTAATGCGACGGTGGTCTATAGTGTTCATTACGTTCCGAAAGGCGCTAAAGTTTGACGATGGGCTAGGAGAACAGGTCACGCGCGACTGCCGAGGTGGCGGCGCTGGAAGTACGCCTGGATCTCTTCGCTTGTCTTGCCCGCCGTCTCCGGCACCAGCTTGTACGTGAACAGCACGAAGAGCGCCAGCACGACGACGAAGGGCAGGAAGCTCAGGTCGCCGAGCCCGTCGGCGATGTGCGGGAAGGCGATTCCGATGACCAAGTTGGCGGTCCAGTTGCAGCAGATGCAGAGCGACAGCGCGGCCGAGCGCAGGCGACTCGGGAACAGCTCGGCCGTCACCACGTATACGAGCGGACCGATGCTGAAAGCGAACCCTGCGACGTACGTGGCTGTGAAGAGAATGGACAACGCAGGACTGGCCACGCTGAGAGCCACGGTCATGCCAACGGCGCTGACGAGCATGTCGGTCATCCCTCCGAGTAGCAGGCGGCGGTTGCCAAAGCGCCGGGCGAGAGCACTGGCACCGAACGTGGGGACAACGTTGACGGCGTTGACGATCACGCTGCCGATGCGATCATCGCCGATACCAGCGGTCTTGAAGATGTCGGATGAGTAGTAGAAGACAGCGTTGATGCCCGAGAGCTGGTGCACGGCCGCGATAACGACCGCGACGATGAGTTGCCAGCGAAACTCACGTGATACGAGCGCCGCCAGCGCTCCACGTTGTCCCCCGTCGCTGCTGGCCTCCTCGACGCCGCCGTCCTCAGACAGCATACCCGCAGTCTCGCCATCCGAGATGGCAGTATCGACGTCCATCCACCGAAGCGCTGTCTGCACGTGCTCGGCGCCGTAGAGCCGCGTGAGCACGTGCTCAGCCTCGAGCTGTCGACCGTGGGCTAGCAGCCACGCGGGACTCTCAACCATGAACCACGGAGCGAGCGCCAGGAAGAGCGCGGCATTCACAACGGGGAAGCCGCCGATGTAGCGCCAGCCGCTGGCGGTGTCAGCGAAGAAGAAGCAGCACACGACGCAGAGAATGCCGAGCGAGAGCGAGATCTGCATGCTCATGCCGAGCGCGTTGCGCAGGTGCGGCGGCGAGACCTCGCTGATGTAGCCGCCGATCATGCCGGTGGCGCAGCCCGAGGCGACGCCGGCGAGGAAGCGGCCAACCACGAACACCGCGAGGCTGGGAGCTGCGGCCTGTGCGGCGGCGCCAGCGAGCATGAAGGCGCAGTTGGCGAGCAGCACGCGCTTGCGGCCGAAACGCTCAGACGGCACACCGCAGCCGAGGCTGCCCAGCATGCCGCCCACGATCCACGAGTTGACGACGAGCGACCACTCGGCGGTCGAGTGACCCGGGAACATGAGGCATTCGCCGACGGGCACGGGACGCGCGTCACACGCGCTTTGCGTGTTGAACGTCGAGAGGTTCACTTGCGAGAGCGACCAGCCGAATTGGAACGGTTGCAGCAGCGTCACGAACACGGTCGCCAGCAGCGCCGGTCGGGCCGGCGGCGCGGCGGCAGGTGGCTGCGGCACAGGCTTGCGGGGCGAGCGCGCGGCCTCGTAGGCGGTCGGGCTCTCGCCTGCGGAGGGCATAGCGGAGAGATCGGCGGGGCTGTCGGCGCCACTGGCTGGACCTCGCGCTTGGGTCGAGTGCGAATGACAAAATGGCTGGTCGCGCGCAAGACGGCGCGCGGGGCGGGGTAAGCATCGCCCTGATAGCGTCGATCGTGCTGACGGGTTGAAGTAGCGCATTGCGTCCGTGGTGCGCGTGTCGAGGCGCCTCGCATGTCTCCGTTGACAAGCATGCAACCGAGATCGGTGGACGGCATTGCATTCACGGACACACTTACCTCCCAATTAGAATGCATGTTAAATATCATCTTGTGATTCCAAGTAATCCAGTTGAATTCACCTGCATCAATGGATGAATGGATAAATATTCTGTATCACTTTGCATCTCAGTCCGGTGCGAAAGACAATTGATCTTTCGCACCGGACTTGCGACAGGCGAAACGGCAACTTGCTTGTGAGGCGACCGACCACTGCATGCGATTAGCGACCCATCTCGCTGTCCACAGCGACTCGACTGCAATTGTGCCGGCTCCGTGTGCGCATTCAGCGCGACATTGGACGAATGCAACGGCAGAACACAGCACAAGCAGGGCGGCGTGATCTTTGTGGCGTCGAAGTTCCTGCTTGCATAGCTGGCGATCGTGTCTTTTTGGTGCACTATGATTGGCTGAATTCCTCCTTATTATCCTATCACCGTCGAGAACTGCAAATGAGTGGTGGGGAGGCCCGAGGTGATGCATCCTAGGGTAACACCAACTTTGCGTCAAAGCTTCGAGCTCCTGTGGGCATTTCCTTCAGCCTAGTGCAAGCTGCTTGTACGGGAAACGTACATGCAATGGGATATTGGCATGCTTGCATAGTAGATGGTAGTGCTGCACTGGCGCGATGCAATTGGCTGATATTGAAGAAAATACCTTATATTAGTCAATCAGCGCTCATCATTCCATGTGAGCGGCTGGGAGACGCTCAGCGACCTTGTGCCCGGGCGATCGTCCAAAACACCAATTTTCGCGTTTGGATACCATGTAGCGCAAGCAGCGCATAACATAATCATTATCCAGCTCTACATGGGCCGCACTCATGCAAGAGAGTGAGCGTGAGCCGGTGTACATGTCTGGAGAAGTGCTCTACACCGGCACACCCGTTCTGACTCCACGTCACTCAGCATTGTGATGCTCACGGAATCGTCTTTGCTCTCACCAAGTTCTATCCCAAGGTGATCGGCCCCTTGCGCGAGACGAAGCGCAAGATCATTCATCTGTGGTTGAAACGGTCCCTCCAGCTCGCAGTACAAGCTGCGGACGATAGGTAGTGTCATTGAACTGTCGGCTGAAGTGAAGCCGCGGCTAGCGAGCTGAGTCAATGTCTAAAGAGCTGGCAAAGCCTCTATCTGAGCTCTAGCGCTGCAACCCAAGGCTCTGCAGTGTGTGTCGCCGACTGGTATTTCTCGTGGCGTCTCTTCCGGGATATAGAAGCGGGGAACTGGGATTTTGCGGCACCATGCGCTGCAGTTTCGTGCGCGAACGTACCAAGAAGAAAAGAAAGCGGTATGTTCAGAGGCTACTGTCCACACTTTCAACACCAAGATGAGTGACGGCATGAAACGGCCACTGTATTTTGTGCTGAAGGGCAGACTGCCCAAGGCACCCGCGATCCAAACCTAGCGCGTGACGCTGCGCTATGGGCTCGACAAGCAGCTGCGAAAAGAGATTAAGGACCTCCAGGTGAAGCATGGCGTCCAATCTACTCAAATCGCGCTGGCTGGTGGAACGCTTCGCTGATTACCATGTGGTTAGACTATCATTTTGGTGGATGCTAACACCCTGAACGATATGTTCTCTGTAACAACTCGACAATTTATCAGCACACTGGACCGACCTCTTCAGACTCAGTATTACATTTGTTGGTAGTCACTAGGTCACTAGCCTGAAACCCCAGGCTTGGTGCCGTGCTCGTCCGCTAATTGAGCGATATTTGGTACGAAGCTCAATATCCGTCAATCATGGCGCAGCACTGCGTTTGGGTGGCTCTCGTTGTCCCTGGGGTCTTAGCTGATAGAGAAAGGCACGGCGAGTTTAAATCCTGCACACGTCCGAGTTCGCAGCCGCCTGGGAACGTCTCTGCTTCTCCCGACTCCACATGTGGCTCAACTGCATGGCTTCGTTCCATGAAACCCATTACCCCAGTAAATCCAGCACTTCACACATGTGTCACATGGATGTCATTACAGCTTCGTGAGATGCTCGCTAAGTTTCACCCTAGACAAATGCTCCTGTACATCGTCGCGGACATAATCAAGGCCAAGCTGATGACTTTGGCAATGGCAGCGAAATGTCTGAAAATGCATAAAGTATCAACGAGAATTTATCCGTACATTCTTGTAGTGACACGTAACGGTCGTCACGCATCTATTCGACTCTGCGAATGACGTATTCGTTGGAGTGTGGCACATCCTATTGGATATCTCTCGTCCGTGATCACTAAGCGAACGGAGAGACGCTTGTTGGAAGAAAGTGAGATAAGATTTGTTTGTCGCCAACCACGTTTATCCGAGCATTTCCAAAGCTCTACAATCATACACTCGGTGCATCCGATGCATTAACGCAGATAATTTTGCCGCGAGCATGAGAGCCCGCCCATAGGTCTGGCTACCGCGTCGCGGAAGGAACTCCTGATAGTGCTAGTGTGATTTTGGTGTTGTTGATGACATCAGCTGTGGTTTTTGACTGATACCGGTTTGCAGCATGTGCCAAACTGTGCAATACCGGTTTATCAGGGATTGAGTTCGACCCAGTGGGTACACTTTTGGAGGACTATCGAACAGAATGTTGTCTATGACGCTCAGCAGTGTCGCTTTCTTCATTTCGGTCAAACCAGACTCACGGACAAGGATGGCGTCGCACGGCGAGGTAGTGGGGCGAGCGACCAGCGCGCGGGCGGCGGCCAGCGGCAGCAGCGCGTACGCTGACCCGGCAGCCCGGCGCGAGGCTGCGCGCGCCACGGTCGCGGTGGTGGGTTCCGGCTTCCTCGGCAAGTACGTGTGGGGCGAGGCGTCGGGCGGCTGCAGAGAGAGAGAGGGAGGGAGGGAGACCAACGCCGTGGCGTCTCGCGCTGCAGGTGCATCGCTGTCGACCTGTCACTGCTGGGGGTTACTGTGATCGTGTGGGACGCGGACCGGCGCGCAGCGGATGGAGTACGCGCGCGCGCACGGGTCGCCGGTCCGCGTGGGACCGGCGCTCCGCTGTGACTGACGGCGCGTCGCTGGCGCAGATTCCGGCCTTCGCCTACGAGCTGCTCACTCCGCTGCTGCACCTCGGGTACGTGACCAAGAGCATGGTGACGCAGGCCTGCGCCAACATCTCGGTGGCCGGCGCGCTCGCCGAGTGCGCCGTCGCCGACCTGGTCATCGAAGCGGTGCGTGCTGTCGCCCGTCGGTCCCTCTTCTCCCTGGCTCCTTGGCGCCGCGCTGACGCCGCGCGTCCGAGCGGCCAACCGCAGATCCCCGATGACCTGGCGGCCAAGGTGGAGCTCTTCCAGGCGCTCGAGCGGCTCTGCTCCGCGTCCGCCGTGCTGGCCACGAGCACCATCCGGCTCCCCGTCGAGAGCATCCAGTACGTGCCCGCTCGGCTCGGCTCGGCTCGGCTCGGCTCGGCTCGGCTCGGCTCGCCAAGGCTGCCGATCTCTCCGACTGGAGCTGACGGTCCGCGTCCGCGCGCAGGCAGGCTCTGGCGCGGCCGGAGCGTCTGCTGGGTGTGCGCTTCTTCTACCCGTGCGTGCTGCTGCCGCCCGTCGAGGTCACGGTCGGGGCCGCGACGAGCCAGCAGACCGTCGACCGCGTCGTCGCGCTCCTGCTGCGCCTGCAGAAGGCGCCGCACCGCGGGCCCACGGGCAAGACGCTGTCCAAGCGCGAGGCCAACGCCTTCCAGCTCGACGCGGCAGTGCGCGGCGGCTTCTACCACGGACTACTCGAGCCCAAGCGCGTCGCGGGCGTCGACCAGATCGTCACGGGCGTCCCCGGTCCGCCGCTCGCCCGCCCGGCGCTCTTCGAGAACGCCACGTCGCTGTAGGCTAGCCAGCGGGCGGCAGCTCGCCCGGAGCGCGCGCCGCCCCGTTCCGCGAGCTTTTCCTTGCCGCCCGGACAAACAAACGCGAGCGAGCGAGCGCGAGCCATCAATCAGAGCTCGGAGAGCAATGGCCGGCAGTCAGCGTGGCGACCGGCAGTCTCGGATCCGCCGCCAACTGCGCGCATCATGGGCGGCGCCAGAGCGACCCGCGCGCGCCTCTCGCCGCTCCTGTCGATGGCGCTTGCGGCCACGCTACTCCTGTACTGCCTCGTCCTCTGGACGCTGCACGGCCGGCTGCGGGCCGACGAGCTCGCCGCGCAGGGGCCGCCTCGCCGGGCACAGGGCGAGCAGAGGGCCCTACTGCAGACGGCGGCGGCTCTAAGCATGACCGACGGCGCCGGCGGCGACGACGATCAGCCGCGCGAGTACCCGCGCGGCGTGTGGAGTCGCGGCGAGTTCGAGTGCCTCGGCTGGGTCGAGACGGACGAGGACGGCGAGCCGACGGGTGCGACCCGCGAGTGCTGGCAGCGCGTGCGCGCGGGCGACGCGGGCTACTGCGAGGTGGGCAACCGCAGCTCAGGTGAGCGCTTCCGTGTGATGCGCACGACGCCGCGGTCGCTCAAGGACGACGCGCGCTTCACGTGCCAGCTGGCGCGGCACTTCACGGACTTCCGGCACCGCGCCGCCGCGTACCTCCACGACCCACCCATGGCCGCGGCCGAGCGACTCGACGGCATCGCCATGGCCGTGCACGCCCGCGTGCTGCCGAGCGCCTTCGCGAGCGTCCGGCGGCTGCGCGACGTCGGCTGCGCGCTGCCGATCGAGTTGTGGTTCCGCCACGACGAGCTGGCGGCCGACGACCCGGTGCTGGCGCTGCTGCGCGACGAGTTCGGGCCCGTGCACCTGCGCCAGGTCCACGACGACCGCGTCCAGGGCTTCACGGTCAAACTGCACGCCGTCTACTACTCGCGGTTCGCGCGCGTGCTGCTGCTGGACGCCGACAACTTCGCCGCGCGCGACCCGACGCCGCTCTTCGCCTCGCGCGCCTTCCTTGCCTCTGGCGCCGTCTTCTGGCCCGACCTGTGGCGCCCGGCCAACACGATCTTCAACCTGCACGCGCAGAGCCTGGCGTGGGAGCTGCTCGACGCCGACTACGTCGACATGCCCGAGCAGGAGAGCGGCCAGGTGCTGCTCGATCGCCGTGCCAGCCGCCCGATGCTCGAGCGCCTCATGTTCTACGCCACGGCGCGACCCGACCTCATCGCCAAGCTCCAGCTCGTCTGGGGCGACAAGGACCTCTTTCGCCTCGCCTGGCTGCAGCTCGGTCGCCCCTTCCACTTCAACGGCGGCCGCCTCCCGGGACTCCTCGGCGTCGTCAACCCCGAGCGCCAGCGCTTCTGCGGACTCTCGATGGTGCAGTACGGCGTCGACGGGCCGAGGGACGTGCTCTTCCTGCATCGCAACACGGTCAAACTCTCGGGAGCCCCGGGTCGCGATCGGCGCATCTGGCGCGCGCTCGAGGAATTTCCCCCCGCGGATCGCGGCGGCGCCAACACGCCTCTAATTCAGTCGTTCAACGGAGAGAAGCTCTTCAACGAGACGTCGTGCTTTGGCGTCAAGCGCTTCGCCAACCGCTCGGACGTGGTCGTGGCTCGCATCGGGTCCCGGTCCGCGTATGCGGCGCTCGAGGCGACGCTGATCCGCTACGCGCAGCAGGCACACCGACTGCTCCACCCGGCGACCTCGGAAGCGGTCGGTGCCTAGGACCGACTCGGAGACCGGCGGCACGAACGGCGTGTTAGAGAGCACTAGGGCTTTGCCTAGAGGTCGCGAGATCGCAGCACGAGCACGTCGCGGATGCCTCGAATCGACTCGAAGCTCGCCGACGGCTCGAGAGTCACGCATCGCGCCTGGTTCAAACAGCGTTGGTACTTGATGAACTGCTTGGACGCGGCTTCGCGACCCTCTTCGATCGCCGAAGCGATCATTCCTTCCCGAGAAGAGGCATCCGACGCGACCGCGTGGTTGTACACGACCGCCCGGAGGTAATGAACCTCTGCCAGCCGCTTTACATCTTGCGACGCCACGAACAGATCGTTGCTATCGGCTAGAAGCTTCAGAGCGCGCCTTACGCCTGAGTTCTCGCTTGAGGACTCGCTCCGGTGGCTCGTAAGAGTCGAGAGCTCCGTCTTCACCAGTAGGAGCATCGCCTCGCCTCGCAAATGGACTGTGCCGTGCTCCATCACTAGCGGCATCTCATCGCGGACCAGCGTTCGCGCCTCGTCGGTTTTCCCCATACTTAGCAATAGCTCCGCCATGGTCAGGTGAGCTTCGCCCAGAAGGAGGTCGTAGTAATGCTGCCTGCACAAATCGATGCACCGGAGGATTGGCGGGAGCGCAGTACCCGAGGCGTGTGGCGTCGACCACTGCAGCAGTACTTTGGCGGTGGCCAGCAGTACTTGGGCGAGCAGATAATCCAGCTCGAGCTGTTTGCACTTCTCCTCCAGGGCTTTGAGGAGCGCCAGTGTCCGCTTGCAGTCACCGATCTCCGCCATCAGTGCCGCGCGATTGAGTTGTGCCTCGATGCTAGCCGGAATGCTCTTGTCAGGCGGAGAAAGGTTCTCGAGCACATCGAGGTGGGCAGATGCGACCGGGTACTCGCCTCTGCGCAACGACAACAGGAACAGCAAGTGATGGATCGTCCGCTGGAGCGAGGCATGCTGGACCCAGTGCTGTTGCGCCGCCTGATCGCCCAGTCGATCCACTGCGTCCACGATAAACTGCAGCGATCGAAGGTAGATGTTGCTGCTGCCTCCATCAGCGCCGGTGCCGTCGCTGAGCGAGTGGAGCGCCATCCGACTCACGGCTGCGATCACTTCTTCCAGACTTGCGACGTCCTGGTAGCATGCCGCGAACAGACGGCTGAACGCTTGATCCAAGGGGCGGCTCCCGAACAAACGCCACGCCGCCGCGCTCGCCAGATGCACGTTCCCCCTCATCTGCCACATGCTGTCCAGCACTGCGTCCCCGGACTGAGCCCATGCCATCCCGCGACTGAGCTGATCGCCGCCGCCGCCGCCGCTAGTCGTTCCACCGGCAGCAGTGACATGCTGCTGCTGCATGTGCTGGAGCATCGCCCTCCCCCCGCTTGCGCCTTGCCCTCCGGAGGAAGACCCGCCAACGAACAGCGACACCGCATCGTTGGCGCTTTGCTCGAGCCTCGCCCATATCTCTCCCGGCCGTGCGCCAGGTGACTCGGCCACAAATACGTGCGGCAGCAGCTGCGAGGCAACGTGCGACCCCAGCAAAGAGTCCGGCGACCCGCGCGTCAGCTCCACTTCAATGTCTGCCAGCGCCGCCAGCACACTCAGTGTTGGGAGATACAGCTCCTTGGCGCGCTCCATGCAGCTCTTGACGAGCGGCAGTACGTCTTGCTTCGGCTTGCCGAGCTTCTGCGCGACCAGCACCATCCACGACAGCGAGAAGGCCACGCAGACGTGATCTCCGTGGTGCTGCGCGACGCGGATCGCCTCAAGTAAGCTCTCTTGCGCCGCACTGTAGTGATCGAACTCGATCTGGAGGCCCGCGAGGTTCAGAGCGGCGTACTGCACGCCCGAACCGCGGAAGTGCGTCGCGGAGACGCCGCGCTGCGAGTCCGTGCCTGCGATCCCGCTGGCAAGCAGGATACGATCGCGGGAAACGTCGGCGGGGATCACGTCGTGGTACTGGTGCAGCGCGTGCAGAGCGCCTTGGTAGTCCCGCCCGTGCAGATGATCCAGGTACTTGACGTACAGGGCGTTGCGGTCGCGCGCGTCGCCCTGCCTCGCGAGCGCGCGCGCGACTCGGAGGCTAGCTGGTCTGTCCGCGTCGCTGTCTGTACTCTTGCCGTATCGGGTCCCTGCCTGCTGCCGGACGCGCTGCATGGCATCGTGAAGTATCATGTCGATCTGCTCACCGGACCATACGGCGGCATCGCCGATATCCTTGGGTAGCGCGCCAGTATCTGGTGGATGGAACGGCGTCGGTGGAACGAGATTGGGTGACTGGAACGAGGACAGTGGCGGAGGCGACGACACAGATCCGACCGATGACGTGGACGACCGCGGCGTGTCCTCCGCGACCGACGAGAAGCCTGCGCGGATGGGCGAGAGCAGCAGCTCGCCCTCGCTCCACGTGTGCGTCGCAGCCGCCTGCCGCGCAAACCCTTTCCTCTCGTGGTCGCAGTCTTCTCGGAACTGCTGCACGTATTGCTGCACGTCATCGAAGAGCCTCGAGAGACCATCGAAGAGCAGTCGGCTCGTGGCCAGCAGGAACTGGCGCACGAACACTCCGAGCGGGCTCTGGCGCGCGAGCTCCGCGCTAGCCGCGCCGGCGGGCTCCTCCCCGATCATCGCCGCATCCAGCGGCGCCACACACTCGGCGACGCGGTCGACTACGTTGTCAACGGCGTCGGGCGAGTCCACACCGGCGAGCACCCCCACGAGCACGGACGAGAGCGCGTTGAAGTCGCTCGCGGCGGTCAACGCGCGCTGCAGCCGGCCCAGCAGCGCCGCGAGGCTCGTGCGTCCTCCCGCTCCTTCCAAGTCGGATTCTGTCGGCGCGTCAGCCACGTCCATGCGCTGTATACTTCACCCAAGCGCGCGGTCCATCTCGCACGCACCGTCGGCATCACCATCGCCGCCGTCGTCGACGGGGTACTGGATCTCGTCGCACAGGAAGCGCGCTAGCTCGCCCAGCGCCGCGCGTCCGACGCGCGAGGCCTCGTCGCCGCTCGCGCCGCCAGCTTCTTCGGTCGCACCGTCGGCTGCGCGCGTCTGCCGCACGTACTCTGCCGCCAGGAGGCTCACGCTGAGCGCGTAGCTGCTCGCCGCGCCGCGCCGCATGCTGCCTGTTTGCTCGGATCTCGGATTTAGTTTTTCGTAGAAGCTTCTTTTTAAGAAATTGTGTTTTCTTCTCTTTTCTACGAATATTGACTGCATTTCCACCGCTCGCTTCGCGACCGCGCCTACCTACTGTCTACAGCCTAGAAAACGGGCTGGACCGTGTGAGCAGGTTCGAGTCGAAACTCCCGGACTCACGCTTTCTCGCTCTTTACCAAGTTCTTGAGCCGTGCTGTAAGTGCTCTAGACTTGGTCGCTCTTCGAGCAGCTCCGTTGCCACGTGCAGGATATTCAGCGAGGCGTTCGCGTCACGATCCCAAAAACTCTTGCAGCCACTGGTTTTACAGTGCAAAACGTTTCGGGATGTGGCTTTGCCATTCGGTTTGCCGTTCACG
>JAADYC010000812.1:0-13086 GCA_023338135.1 Phytopythium kandeliae
ACTCGAGCCAACTCCGTCAGCATCACCAAGTGACCTCCCACAACTCGCCACCATGGGTCGCAAGAACAACAAGAGCAACAAACAGGCGCCAGCTCAACAGCAGCAACAGCAACAGCAACAGCAACAGCAACAGCAGCAGCAACAGAAACCCGCACCGGAGAAGAAGACCGGCAAACACACTCAAGCTCAACAGCAACAGCCGACGGCGGCACTCAAGCAAACGCCGCGAGGCGAAGGCGCACCCCGCGGCCAAGGAGCGGCCAGCCACTGGCGGCGGCAACGACAAGCGGGGCAAGAAGGGCGGCAACAAGTAGACGGACAAGCCTCGCTGTCGGCTCACGCAGCTAGTCCACGAGAATACACTGTCGAATTACGGTAATTGATGATCACCACGCTTGTAACCATTGAGGCTAACAGCGCAGTCAGCATTCAGTACTTCAGTGCGTTGATCGAAAGAAAACACAGTGGCAGAGCGTGGTCATGCGCTCTGACGTGCATGATTCCACGCGACGGACGCGAGCGACTCGCTCGCACTCACGCCCACGCGTCCAGGATCTCCTTGCGCTTCTCCTTGAGGTCTGGGTCGTCGCGGTCGAGGGCCTCGACCGAGATGCCAGGGAAGTTGTTCTCGAAGAGCGCCTTGAGCTGCGGCAGTTCGGCCTTGGGCGGCGCGTACGTGCCGCTGTTGTTGTCAATAACGAGCTTGGTGCGGCCGAAGTGGGACTTCTCGACATGGAACTCGCCCGCGTACAGGACGGAGAACTGCGCGCCAGAGTGCAGCATGTGCTTGGAGAGCATGTCCTTGAAGAAGGAGGCGCCCGTCTCGGAGAAGTACCAGCCCGACTTGATGATGGCATAGGTGAAGAGCACGGGCTTCTCGAGGCGCTCGCCGTTGTGCATGAGCTTGAACAGGTCCGAGGACGAGTCCATGGTGCCATACAGAGTGTTCTTGTCGTGCTTGTAGATCATGGCGTGCTCCGTCGCGACGGCCTTGCGCAGCATGGGCGCCTCGGGGTGGTCCGGCGAGAAGATGCGCTGCACCGGCGTATGGTTCTTGTTCCACTCGTTCTCCGTCGGCAGGAACTGCGCCAGGTTGTGCAGCTGCACGTGGTACGCAAGCGACTCGAGCTTGCTGTCGTCCGTGATGGACTGCGTGATCAGGCCCGTGGCCACGCTCGAGTGCACTGAGTAGTGCACGGGTCCGTACTGCTGCATCACAGCACCCGCGCGCGCGCTCTTGGTCTCCGACTTGACCTTGACGGTGATGCAGCCCGCGGGCTTGCCCTCGCGCGAAATGGGCAGCTCGAACGTCGTCTCGGCGCCGTTCGTGTTGGCCGCCGTGAAGTGCGTCTCGCCCAGCGCGTCGTCCGCGCCAACGTCCTTGTCGAGCACGTACAGCTTGCACACCGAGGCCGGACGCACGTTCTTGAAGAAGAACTTCTCGTTCCACTCGGGTTCGCGCGTATCGAACACTGGACGCGTCCTGGAGCAGACAGACAGTGTCCCCGGACGGACGAGTGGGTGAGTCTCGACGACCAATAGTGCTTACGTCCGTGGCGAGATGACGGCGACGATGGTAGTAGTGACGTACCATGCGACCTTCTGTCCGTCCACCTCGATCAGTGCGTACGCGTCGCTCGAGGACAAGTGGCCCTTGAGCGCGGCGCCGAGGCCCATGTAGTCGCCGGCGGCGATGTCCTGCAGCGCAACCGGCGCGTTAGTACGGCCACAATCGCAATCACAATCGCGATCGCGATCGCGCGAACAGCGCAGCGCGGCACAGCGCACATACCTTGGCGGACACGATGGTCAACTCGACGTCAAGCACAGCGTCCTCGGGTACGGCCGCGACGTCCGCAGAGGAGGAAGAGGAGGAGGAGGAGGCCTGGCCCATGGCGGACGAAGAAGAGGAGGAGAGCAGGCGAGCAGTGCGTAGCAGGCGGAGGATCTCGGAATGAGGCAAGAGCTCCCACCGCCGCCGCCGCCGCCGCCGCCGCCGCCGCTCACTTTGCTCTTCCGTCCGACATACGCGACGCGAACAAAAATGAGAGGGGCTGACACGGGGAGATCTTTGAGACATGAACACGTGGGTACGCCATGCGGCTGGGCGAGCCGAACGAATTGATAGTTTTTATCAGCTCACTCATATTGACATCGACTATTTTGAATGAGCTCGAAAGCACCTGGGTTCGGTTCAGCATGCCTCATTGCAGTTTGGCGACCTGGATTGTGGTCGCCCTCGCTTCACGACCGCTCCTCGACGCTCACGAGGGCGTCAACAGGATCGCGACGCGGTGCAGCACGCGCGCCTTGGTGGACGCGGCCACCGCGGCAACGCGCAGACAGTTGGGCTGCCGGTCGCGGCGCCGATCCAACCCGTCGCTGGCAGCTGTCGGCGTTGCGCGTGCATCTGTCCATGACGGCCGGCTCCACGAGCGCCAGCGTGAGAGCAGAGACTAGAGCTCGGACGCACGCCAGTCAGACGGCGTAGCGTGCTGTTTTACGCCCAGTGGACTGCAGTACATGGCGCTTGCACATCAGGCAGTGCGTACTGTGGCTAGGTGCGGAACTGTGGATCGGCAGCGTCATCGACGGCAACACATAGCCAGCAGATACGACCGCGTTGTGCCCCACCACTAGCCAAGGCTCTCGGTCCTGCCCCGTCGCGGTCACACTGACAAGCTCGTTGATCAAAGCGCGCGTGTCGAACCGGACTGGCAAATGATCTGTGCCACGACTCGAAGTCAGAGCTTCGGCAAGCGGTGATGACGAGAGGTTGAGGGATGAAGGCCAACAAGAAGGGGCAAGGCCGAGCAACACAGGCAATTTTGATCGTGCGACTTTCACCCCTACATTTCGAGGCACAACTGCGCCTCAGCGGCTTGCACGGGGATCCCTGGAGCGTAGAAGGCTACCGCGGGATCACGCCGATACCGGAGCTTCTTGACTTTACTCCTGTGCTTCCGCGGCTTCGCAAAGTAATCCTCTCGAATCGAGACGGCCGCAGTGAGTACCGCTTCGTACTCGGTTACTGGCGTCTCAAGCTTGGCTTCTGCGCTCGCCTCTGCCAATTTCCAGACACGAACCGTTCCGTCAGTCGCCCCGGAGACGACTGTGGCGCCGTCCGAGCTCACGACGAGCGCGCTAATGCTCGCGCCGTGCGCCTCGGGAACGGAGTACACCAATTCGTTGTCCACTGGCGCGTGCAGCTTCCAGAAGTGCAACCTCCCGCTCGTGGTCCCTCCGACCGCGAATTCGCCGTCGCTTTCAAAGCATCTACAACGCAGATTGCCACCACGAATATCAGAGCGTGGCGATTAGTGCTTGAGCTGACAATAGTCTGTCTGCCGGCCTTCGTACCTGATCTGCCCGGGCGTCTGGCTTTCTATCCGCCACAGTTGCTCGCCCTCGAGACTGAACTGGAGCAACTCGTTCTCGATCGTCACACAAACGAACGACTTGGAGTCGGCAGCAAACGACACGGACGCGACGTCTCCCAGGCAGCAAGGACTAACCAACACGTCGCGCGCAATAACCGCTGCCGCGAGATCGAATAGGTACACGTGGCCATTGCGGACACCAGCAGCAGCATACAGTCCATCGGTGCTTGCATCGAGACATAGGACAGAGTCATTGCACTTCAGGAATGTCCGGACGGCTCGTGTGCTGATACGCCGTGACGAGTAGCTCCACAGCTTGATGGTGGAATCCCAGGAGCTCGTGAGGAACCGCTTGCGAGAAGCGCAGATCGCCGAAATGCCATCTGAGTGGGCGAAGCGCCTATCGATCACGCGGCGAGTCTTCACGGAGTACATGTACACGTGGTTGTCCCAGCAGCCGACGAACACGAGCTGCTCGTCGGGCGAGACGTCGCAGCACGATAACGGTGAGTCGAAGAGCACGTCTTGGCAAACGCTTCCGTCGCTAGCGCTCGTGATCTTCAAGGAGCAATCCTTGCTGGCGGAGAGGATCAGGTTGCCAGTCCTCGACAGTACAATGCACGTCACCTCTCCGCCATGAGCTATCCGCAGTGACGCTTTTGTCCACGACAAAGACGAGGAGTCCAGCTTCGCCTTCCACTCCCATTGCTTCGGCGTTCCTTGCCACTCCTGCGTGGCCCACAAGCTGGCTGTTAGCCGTTCGAGAGCGCGCGGAACGCTAGACCACGTCGATTGAACGCAGAGCAAACTGTAGCGATGACGGCGATGGTCTTGATACGGCATTGCTCCAGTATCCTCCTCATCGTCGGAATCGTAGCCATCAGTGTACGTGCTGCTGTGCAGAAGCATTCTCCGGCGCGCAGCCTCGACGGGGAACGATCTCCGACGGACCTCTTGCTGCGGGAACCGGGGCGATGGTACCAAATCCGGAGTAGCCAGGTCGATCTTGCCGTGGTTGGGTGACCGAGGAGGGTGAGGAGTCGAGAAGAGGAGCTTGGGAGTCTGCCCAAACTCTTGAATCTGTGACTCCAGGGACGCCTTCTCCACCGGATCATCGATGGCATCCAGATCGACGGCGCCCTCGTACGATAAATAGTAAAACACTGCGATCGAAAACACAATGCATCGAGATGGGCGTGTCAGTTCGCACGGCATTCCTGTGATGAGACAGAAGAAAGCGACAGCTGCCACTCACCGTTGTCCGCCTTGACAGCTTCCTCTCCTTGCTGTTTATATCCAAAGATGAGGTCGATCCATCGGTGCAAGTTTTGCGATACGTGATCGCTCTCGAGCGCCTCCCGGTTCAACCGCACGAAAGTCGCTGGGTCGTTGTGTGCCCACGGAGGCAGCTCGATCGCATCGACTCGCTGCAACCTCTGCGTCGTACCGAGGTCCAGGTGGTGCAGATTGCGCAGCCACTTGTCGGAAGGGAAGCTCACGTCGAAGAACTCTGGAATGAGCTCCTTCACATCCGTGTGGCTTGTCAGACACCCCTCCCACGTCACCTGGATGCTCCGAAAGAGGCGGTCTGGTGCGTCAAACTTGCCGTTCTGTAAGCATAGCATGTACTCGGGGGCCATTCGCACGAGGAAGTACAGCACGTAGCCTGGCGTTGAGTAATGAGTTCCGTACAGAAACGGCGGCGGCATTCCTTCCGCCTCGTCACCCCGGGGCATCATATCGTATCGCATCTTGAAGAACTCGAGGCGCTCCGGGTTCAAGGCGCCTATCGGCTTGGATAGATCGCGGTACACTCCTGGGTTGCCCAAGTCGAGGCGGCTGCTCGTGTAGTCGCAAAGCACCCACGGAAACACGGGGTACTGCGTCAAGTCGTTCCGCGTCCTCCCTGCGGCGTTGTTCAGGAACAATAAATAGTCAAAATTGGACACCTCGCGCCGCTGCCACTTGCGCATCATGAACTCCAGGTCTTTGCGCCGGCACCGCAGGAGCTCTGGCTGATTGACTAGCGCGTCGTACACGGCGTCGCGCTCCTTGGACGTGTCGAAGGAGAAGAAGCAACTGTCGCCAAGTTTGAAGTAGATCTCGAGTCCTGTGTTCCGCAGCAGGTACCGCCGACGATACACTTGCTCCACGTCCGTGTACTCCCAATTCAGCACGGGGTCCAGTACGTTGTTCAGCTGGGCTGGCTGGAAGTACACTCGCTTGTCGGACAGCATGATGCATCCGGGATAGCGGACCAGCGGCTCGATACGGTCGACCCTTTGTCCCGCTGACAGCACAAGCCGCTCGCGGAAGTCCACCAGCAGACTCGGGTCGAACTCGCTGACCAGTCTGGGAGCAAGGACCGGCGCCAGCAGAGCCTCCTCCTCGACTTTGGGCAGTGCTCGGCGCGGCAGGTTGGCCACCTCGTAGACGACGTGGATGCTCGCCAAGAACGCCTCGATCGACGTGTACAGGAGGGTGAACATGTACCTCGAGGGCGGTTCCGTCGCCAGGCCGCTGCTCGGCGCTGTCGCATCCGTTGACTCTGGTGGCTCGCGATACACGTACGGGTGGTCCATGCCGCGCTGCTTCATCTCCACAACCGTCCTGCATCGGAATGTGAGGCACGTCGTGACCGGCAGCGCGGAGCTGGCCTGGGCCTCTACGAAGCACTCGGCGACGGGTTCTGCCAGCATCGACCGGAACGGGAACCGAAGGATCGGGAGTGACAGGTCGTCCGGCACGAAGAAGAGCCCGCGCGTGCACGCCTTGATGCGTCCATGGACCTTGCGGTGCGTCGCCGCCGACGGCTCGAGGAACCGATACGCGCTAAAGTCCTGTGCGAGCAGCGCACGCAAAGCTCAAGGCCGCGGTCAGGCCGGCTCCTGCCCGCGCCGCAACCCAGTGCAGCGCACCTCGAGGAAGTACTCGCCGACCTCGAGCAGCAGCAGGCTGAAGCGCGCCGTCTGCGCCTTCTTGTGGCGGCTGCGGCGGCGGCGCTGCATCCGCTGGCAGCGCTCGACAGCGGCGCGCACGCCCGGACGACGAGCCGCTGCGCAGTCGAAGCCGCTGCTGCCGAGCGGCGCGCCTGGCCGCTCGTTCGTGCCGCGGGTGGCGCTCGATCGGGTCGCCGGACCCAATGGCACAGGTGGCGGCGGCGACTCGCATAGTGCGAATCAAGCCGCGGCTTTGACGCGTTCTTGTCGTTTTCGGACTTATTGCGTCTTCCGTGGTACGTCGCCACTAACTCAGTGCAATGAGGGTGTATCACCGGAACACACTGAATTTAGATGTCCGTTCGGGTGCGTCGTGCCCCCCCGCTCCATTCGCGCGCCAAGTCGACAGCCGGAAGGCCGGACGGACGGAAGGACGGACGGACGGACGGACGGACGGACGGAAGAACGGGCGAACCAGCGGCTTGGACGCATCGAGGGGAGGAGGCATGGGCAAGGGCGCCAAGTGGGCGACCAGAGAGGACGAGGCGCTGGCCGAGGCCTGGGTGCAAGTCTCGGACCCGTCCAGCGGCGTGACGATCACGAGCGACGAGTTCTGGGAGGCCGTATACGCGCGCTGGGAGCAGCTGCGCGCGCGCGAGGGCCCGGCGCGCTCGGAGAAGGCCATCAAGACGCGCTGGCAGGTGCTCACGCACACAGTGCAGCGCTTCGAAGCGCTGCTGGCGCAGGCGGCGGAGCAACGCCCGGACGAGCCGCGCGACGTGCTCTACGATGTGGCCAACAAGGAGTTCCTGCGCGAGGAGGGCGTGCTCTTCGACCGCAAGCGCGTGTGGACGCTGCTCACCAGCTGCCCGCGCTGGAGCAGCAACCCGCGGTCGCTGCGCAAGCTCCTGCGCATCCGCAAGGCGGCGGTGCTCAAGGGCGACGACGACGGCGGCGCCGGCGAGAAGCGCCGGAAGGGGCTCGCGCTGGACGACGCCGGCGTCGTAGACGGAGAGGACTTTGCGACCGCCGACGGCGCGCGCGCCGACCCGCAGCGGCTCGGCCGACTCGCGCCGGCTCCGCGCGCGCAGGGGGCGTCGGAGGGCCCGATCGGCGCGTTCGCGTCGTCACTGCAGCGGCTAAACGGTCGCGAGCAAGAGGACGCAGACGTGATTGACGAGCACGTGACAACCATCGCTGCCGCCACTGGCCACCAACTCCGCGGCTCCAGCGCCACGGCGGTCGGCGACTCGTATGCGGCGGCGCTCGCGGACCTGGCGAAGGCGCAACGCGAGAAGAACGAGCTGGTCGCCGACCAGATGCTGATGACCATGTTGCTGGCCGACAGCATGGACATGCGGAACCGTGCCGCGTTGGAGCAGCTCAAGATGAAGTATCTGCAACGCGCGTTCGCGGTCGACGCACGCCAGACGCGGCAGCTCTAGCGGCGCGGCAGGGACTGTTTTGGCGATGAATTGGCGTGTATCGCGCCGGCGCTCGGGCCGCCGCGCAGACGTATTAGTACTGAATGCACTCGCTGTTTCTTACACCGCAGCACATTCGATGTAGCTCCCGAGTCCGCGCACTCGCTCCCCCAGCACAACTCCAATGCGGCGCTAGGTACTATTTGGATATTCGTGCGAGTTCTCTCGAATGACTCCAACCGCTCGATTGGATTGGTGAACGTGGCTTGGGTCCTGCTGGTTCGCCGACAACTGCGTAGGTTGTGCCCGACGTAGCCGAGACACTCCTCCAGATCGTCACGAGATTGATATTGGCTCCGACGGCATTGGTGAGGAAGAGCGGGATGTTGAAGTCCATGGTAGCAAGTAGCGGGTTGCTCCAGACTGCGAAGAGCTCGTCGTTGGCCACCATACTCGCAGCAGCGAGAGGAGGTCACTGTAGAAGACCGCACCAAACTTGGAGGCCTTGAGCGATGAGCACACTGTGGCGTAGCGCAAGTAGAGTATGCAGTCGGCGATGGACACGCAGTTGAGTTATATCGAGACGTTAGTCCGAGAGTGTCGGCATGACGCAGCGCGGCCGCCGACATCGCTGATTGCTTTCATTCTTTTACTAACCATGATCGGTCCCACTCGCGTAGCCAGACCGAAGTAGCTAGCAATACCAGAGACTACTGGCTGTCCACGTGCCACCCGGCCGTGACCTGGCACACGCGCACACGAAACAGGAAATCAACTACTATCCACTATCCGACTTGTCTGGAAAATGCTGGCAGTCGACTCTGTCCGCGAAGTTAACACTGGAAAAGCATGAGCATATCCAGAGAGGCGTTCGCGTCGCAGTCCAGTCATACCGTGGCAGCCATCGAATCGACAATGCAGTACACTATGAACCTTTAACGTTCGCTCCATCCCATCCTTGCACATGCCCAAGCTGTGTTGATTCCGCATCTCTCCATGGCAAACAGAGTGGAGCTTGCTGTTTCGAAACTTGCCGATGAAAACAACGCGACAGTACTTTTTCAGCTCGCGCTCTAGACTCTTGACCAAACCTACAGGAGCCTTCTTCATTCGCCCAGCTGAATCAATGTTGCTCCAATCGCTAAACCCGACCACAGTCCGACTTCCCGCTTGCTTGGTCAGCCGTAGATAGAGTGCTCGCAGCATCTTCTTCTCAAAGATGGAACGGCGCAACTTCAGTTTACGAAATGGCTTGATCATCTCGAAGTCGAGGAGGCGATCCAAGCGAAGAATCATAAAACTGACGTATTCTTGCTGTCGTTCTAGTGAGGCAGTCTTTGTAGTTGGCATGATGTGGTGCGCTTGCCTTACCTCGGCATTTCCGTTTTGCCAAATTTGAATCGTTTGATTGCTCTTGTTGTATCGAGCATCTTCATAGCATTCGCGGGTCGAGCGCTTCATCACGTCGCCAAAATTATTTGTTGCGACGAACAAATCCCTTCACCCTGGATCCAGACCCCACATAACGTCGGAGTCCCTCTCTTGCAAAGAGCATTCGACATCTTCACGCTTAGATTTGCGCATTGCAATACTGACCGCTGTCCCGCCCGTCAAAATCTCGCCAGCAAATTTTCTGCTTGCTGCTTCGAACTTGTCGATTTCGAATAGCTGTCTGCACTATGCGTCAGCCACTTCACTCCATTCTGAACCAGAAGGAGTTTGTGGCCGTCGCACAAAAGCAGCACACGCAAACCAGTTTTTCACAGCTTAAAGTGGCTGAGTGTAAAGCCATTGTTGAGAGGTAAAGAGCTAATCGTTTGGAACTTGACAAAACCAGGCAACCCTGAAGTCGCTGACTTCCTTCCTCGATGTCCGCCATGAGCTCATACGTCAGAAGAAGGAGCAAGTGTGCCTGGCTATCGAGATATCCTCTGGCGTTATGCGGGATTGTTTCACACCATGCCGTAACTTCCCCGTCACCACCGTCGTAGATTGGGCCGAGGATATCTTTCAACATTTCGTACGCGTCGCGCACATCAAGATTATAGCAGCACTTAATAAGTTTGTAAAATTGACGATAGAAACTCACTTTAAGAGCAGTTGTGGTCTCTGCTGCCGTCCGAAGGTATGCGTTTGAACACCGGTCTTGGTTGATGCGTGTGCTGCAAGCGATATAAACGCGTTGCGCGCGACAGCACCGATACAAAGCAACCGACACGCCGAAGCTGTCGTCTGAGACGGCAACATTGTGACGAAAAGAGAAGCTCGCCACAGAGAGACTTTTGTAAAAGAACGATGGAGAAAGCTACTCAACAGCAACTCCTTGACACCACAATCAGATTGCATGTACGTTCACGAGAGCATACGCCTCCTTTTTGCTTTGTTCACATCTATCAGCACGTTCTCCCACGACAATCCCTTCGCTTCGTCTTTGCAAAAAGCATTGAGCAAAGTTTTGACAACACTGATGTTAGCATTGCCACTTTCTGCACGGCGAGCTCAGACGTCGGATCGTCGTTTCATTAAACCGCCAACTTGTTGTTTGTGTTGAGAACACTGTTGCTCTTATGAGTCGCCCGTTTCATTTTGACACCCTCGTCGATTCAGCTTGGAAAAGCGAATTGTTGTACTTTCAATTCGCAAATTACGCCAAGATTGAATTGAGCGGTTTGAGCAGGGTAAGGCAGCAGGGAGTTGATCAAAACAACACATCGTAATCATCGCAGAAAGAAAGACAAATGAAGCGTTTGATTGGTCGTAATGTTACAATGACCTTCCCGCTTGTTGTTGTTTCAAATAGCATAATGTGACTCACATCGAGATTATGTCGCTGCTTTAAATTTAGAAAATGTTCTTCCCCAGTGCAAAAGCAAAAGTCCCGAAATTGCGATTCACACGACAATGTAATTGTCACGAATACCAATGCAAAAGTTACATGCATTCATGTGTCGGAGTGTCTGTCGTCGCGTCGACTGTCGAAAGGAGCAGTGCGCAGGTGGAGCCATAATTGCAGACTGAATTGCGAGGACCGATTCAATTATTCACTGCTGGGAACATTCAGTGCCAGAACTAAATTGCTACTATGACGGCGGCCAAGGAGGATCCCAGCGACGCCGAGACTGCCGACAGCGCGTGGACGGTCGTAAGCCGCGTGAATGCAGGTTTCCGCTGGGTGGACGACGCTGTACGTCTTCTTCGCTCCCGTCGCGCGCAGAGTGCGCGGCTCTCCTGCGCGAGTTCCGAGACTCAAGCGCGCTCTCGCTTCGCGCGCACGCTGTTAGGCGTTCGGCGACGACCGCGACGACTTTGTGGCGCAGGTGAACCTGCACGGAAACGTGATCGAGTCGATGGACGGACTTGAGACGTTCACGAGGTACCTGGGCGCAAATTTTCGCCACTGAGTCAACTCCAAGTCGTCTTATGAGCGATGCTGCCATCGCAGGGTGGTCGAGCTCTGTCTGTCGAGTAACTGCATTGAGGTCTCCCCAATACGCAACCAACCGCTGCTGCTGCTGCTGCTTGTACGACTGCTGCTGTCACGTCAACTAAGCCTAAAAGCACTTGTGGATCGTCCAAATCGCCACAGGAGGTATCGTTCCACGCACTGGAGCCGCTCGTGAGCCTTCGCGTTCTGGATCTGTCAGCGAACAGGTGTGGCTGTGCGCTGGTTACGTTCTAACTCCCCACGTGCTTCGAGGTGAGTCATGATACGCGGCTAACTGAGTTCTGTTGCGCGACCCGCAGCATCGAATCCACACTAGGATTCCCGCAGTTACCGAGTCTGGAAGAGCTATCCATTGCGCACAACAGGTATGGCGTGATGTCGCACAATCAATCACACGCCTCTGCAGACTTGAGCGATCTCTAAGGAAGAGTCTGAATGCCCTGAAGACTGGAGCGTCTGGATGGCATGACACGTCCTATCAAATTCCCGCGGTTGCGGTATTTGGATCTGCGCGGCAATGAGATCAGCGAGTTCAACGGACTCATCGGGTTGCAGCGCCTCAAGGTTAGTAACAGCCACGCAACACTGACGAATGCGCTGATAGATGAGCCTCTAACCGTCCGATCTACTTGTGCATGCACAGCGATTGGCACAATTGCGCATGCAGGCTCACGACGGATCTCTTGCCAACCCGCTGTGCGATCTGGACGAATACCAGGACGCGATGACCAGGGTAACGGGCGGCAGTTGCAACTTTGCTGCACGCTCAATGCTCTGTGCCATTTCATCTATCGCTCTAATGCGGGTACTACCCGTTGTTGCCTCTGCGGTCGTGCTGCAGATGCTTCCTAGCCTGAAATTTCTCGACGAGGAAGAGGTGGAGCTCTTGAAGGAGGTTAGCGGTATCCGTATGCCAAAGTATCGGTCTATCATGCGTCGAATTGCGAGTAGCAACAACAGCCAAGGACACCCGCGAAGCGAGAAAGGCAGTCCAACACGAAGTGAGTCGTCTCCCATCCCACCTAGCACAACAAAGGAGAGCGCGGCGTCGAAACAGCATTCGAATCAACTGCCGATGAGCAACAGTGCTGTGCAGGTGTCCGAGTCCCTTGTACCTCCGAGTATACACAAGATGGAATGCCGCGAGCTGAAGGAGAGCGCAACAAACACCGAGCCCGAGTCGTTCGAGAAGGAGCTCGCAAGACGGGAACAAGATATCAGTGAGAGGGAAATGCTGGTGAAGGAGATCGAGCGGTCGCTTCAGTTGAGAGAGAAATCGCTCCTTTGTGACCAAGAGCAGCTCGAGAAGCAAGTCATGGAGCTCAAGGAGAGGCTGCAGAAGTCATCTGTTCGCGCCAACGAGGCGCAGGACTCACTGATAGAGGTCACAACTCGGCTAGAGACTGAAGCGAAGAAACATGCAGAGGCCCAGCGGAACTTCGACGTGGCTGTTTCGGATCTGAAGCGCTTGCTCGTGTCGAAGGATGAGGAGTGGAGTAGCATCGTAGCTGACGTGAACGAGCGGCATCAGAAGGAACTCGCTGCATTGACAGCATCCAAGACCGACGCTGACAAGTCAGTGGTAGCTATGGAAGCCCGTATTACAGCACTTACGGAGCAGCTTCACGCTCACGAGACCGAGCTCAAAGCGAAAGATGCTGGCCGAATAAAAGACGAAGAAGTGATTTCTACGCTGACGGCAGAGGTAAAACGGCAACGTGCGGACAGCTCAGTGCTTGCGTCTCAGTTGTCAGGCGAGTCGAAGAGCTACAAGGAGCGCTTGGAAGACAGCATGCGACGAGCAAGCCAGCTCGAAAAGCAAGTGGTCGAGCTCCAGTCGAACCTCGAGACCGTATACAACAAGTGCATTGAGAAGGATGAAGACATTCACCAACTCA
>JAADYC010000813.1:0-13081 GCA_023338135.1 Phytopythium kandeliae
AGCCAATCACAACGTGCCACGTCGTGGGTACATTTTTGCCGAAAATTCTCACATTCAAGTTCAAGTTGGAGAATTTTCACCAAGCCCAAGCTTCAAGTTCAACCTGATTCAACCCAAGGTTTTATATCCAGGTTGTAGGATCTATGTGCAGATGAGGTTTTACCCATCAAGTCTCTAGGAGCCCTTCGGGTGCATTGCATGCGCGAGCAGGAACCAGAGCTAAGAATTGACTCAGTTGCAAATTTGCCGTCAAGCCCTCAAGTCTCCACTCTCCCCTCCAAGTCGAAAATCAAGTCTTCTTCCAAGCGCCAGTGTGCTTGCCGTGCATTGGGGACTGTCTTCGACAGAGCCCCATTGCACAGCCAAGACTTCCTCCAAGCGCCAGTGTGCTTGCCGTGTTTTGGGGACTGTCGTGGACAGAGCCCCATTACACGTTCCTGTTGCAGGTCCGACTGTCTTCGTGGGATTTGGAGACTGAAGTCGCTGCGATGGTATCAAGGGACACGCAACCGGACCTGTGAAGGCATTGAAGAAGGAGCTTGCCAAGCGCGCTACTGTTCGACCGATCGATGAATTTCGGACAAGCAAACGATGCTATCACTGTCATGAAGACCTCGAAGACGTCGCCTTCCCGAAGATCGTGAACGGCAAACCGAATGGCAAAGCCACATCCCGAAACGTTTTGCACTGTAAAACCAGTGGCTGCAAGGGTTTTTGGGATCGTGACGCGAACGCCTCGCTGAACATCCTGCATGTGGCAATGGAGCTGCTCGAAGAGCGACCAAGACCGGAGAACTTGCAACGCGGTTGAAGAAGTTGGTAAAGAGCGAGAAAGCGTGAGTCCGGGAGTTTCGGCTCGAACCTGCTCACACGGTCCAGCCCGTATTCTAGGTAATAGCCAGTAGGCAGGCGCGCTCGCGAAGCGAGCGGTGGAAATCTAGTTAGTGACCTACAAGGCAAGATAACGGATTTTCGGGGTTAGGTCTGTTCCAGCTGGTGATGCCGAACTTGGAGTGGGCCACTTCGGTTTCGGTCGGTCGGCGAAGGCAGGCAGGCAGGCAGGCAGGCGGCGTCGACGATCATGGCCATGGCGGCGACCGCAGCGAGTCACGCGTACCTGGGCGAGCTCGAGGACGTGCAGCATCCGCACAGCGCGTACATCCCGGACGGCGCCGTGGCGGTCCTACCGCTCATCTATCTGCCGGACATTGTACGCTGAGCGAGCGCGAGTCTGGGACGAAGCGAGGCGTCGCCAACTCACGCCGTGCCTTCGCCGCAGGTGCTCTTCCCCGGCGACGAGCTGCCGCTGCGCTTCCTCTCCGAGACGAGCTTGGAGTCCATCCGCGAGCAGCTCTCGAGCCATGGCGCACTGCTCGCCGTGCTCACCGCCGGCCAGGTAGTCACGCAGTGCGTGCGGCTGTCCGTGCGGACGTTGCGCCTCACTCACACCTGCGCGGATCGACTGACTGCGCGCTGCCAGGGGGCGGAGGCGTATGGGACGACCGTGCGCATCGAGAAGTTCAGCGTGAGCGAACGCTGTGCGGCCGTCACCGGCGCGGCGAGGCAGCGCTTCCGCCTCCGAGACGTGAGTCGTGTGCGCCTGGGCAGCGAGCTCGCATCACGCGCCGAGGTCGAGATCCTGCCGCAGGCGCAGCCGGCAGCTCTGCCGTTCCGTGCGCTGGCGCCGCGCGCGCTGGAGACCAAACCGACTCGCAAGCGCCGAGGACTGGCACGCGCGAGGGAGCTTGAGTGCGCAGCGCACTGGAGCCGGTGGGTCTACGACATGTTCGACGCGCGCGAGCTCATCCGCCGCGTCCAGGCCTCGCTGCTCTCGAGCGTGCACTGCAACTGGTTCCGCAGGCTCCCGGTCGCGTCACCAGGCGAGCAGCCGCACGAGGACGCACGGTTCCTGTCGACGCCGAGCGTGCAGCAGGACCCGGGGCTGTTTGCCTACTGGGTGGCCGGCAACCTGCCGCTGTCGACAGCGCAGCGACTGGAGCTGCTCCGGATGGACAGCGTCGTGCGGCTCCTGCGCCGCGAGCTCCGGATCCTCGAGACGCTCGAGGAGGACGTGCGGTGCGCGCGCTGCGGCCGGCTGCTCGCGACGACGCGCGAGATGTTCAGCATGACGGCACACGGCGCCGCGGGGACGTTCGTGAACCCCGGCGGGCATGTCTTCCAGGTGCTCACGCTGCGCGACGTGCGCACAGACCGCGTGCTCGTCGACGCGGCGCGCAGCACCGAGGACTCGTGGTTCCCGGGCTACGCGTGGAGCATCGCGCACTGCCGCGCGTGCTACAGCCACCTCGGGTGGCGGTTCGCTCTCGCCGACGCCGACCGAAGCCCCGCGGCGTTCTTCGGCTTCCGCCGCGCGGCGCTGGAGCTCTCGAACCCGCAGGTCGAGCACGCGGGCGGTGGTGTCCGCGAGAGCAACTCGGACGCCGAGTCGCTGCACTCGTCCCCGTCGTCGCAGGCGTCTTCGCGGAGTGAGGAGGCGCCGCTGCTGCTCACTTACATGGACGAGCTGTGAGTCCATCGCTCGCGCTCCGTACGGGACCGCGTCGTGGCTTAGAGCTCCCAAGTGCCGCCGACTATTGTATTTGTGTGAGTGTATGTGGGTCTGTGGCAGCGGTGGCATCCACTTGCGACGTCGGCGCTCCTCGCGCACGGCTCGCTTCTCGTCACGCGCCGGGCGGTCGGGCCGACTACGGAGCGGGCGATGAGGCGTCTCGCCTGCCTGCCTAGTTGTCCGAGACGATCCACGAGTCGAGCGCGCGCTGGTAGTTGCTGATCTCCTCGGGCTTGAACCACATGCTGATCTCGTGCTTGGCCGAGTCCGGCCCGTCCGAGCCGTGGACGAGGTTACGGCCCGTCGAGATGCAGTTGTCGCCGCGGAGCGTGCCCGGCGCGGCCTGGTTCGGGTTGGTGGCACCGAGGATCTTGCGGCCCGTGAGGATCACGTCCGTGCCCTCCCACACCATGCACACGATGGGGCCAGAGGTGAAGTACTTGACGAGTCCCGGGAAGAACGGGCGCGCCGACAGGTCGGCGTAGTGCGCCTTGGCGCGCTCCTCGGTCGCCGTCATGAGCTTGAGCGCCACGAGCTTGTACCCCTTCTTCTCGAAGCGCGCGATCACCTCGCTGATCAGACCGCGCTGCACGCCGTCGGGCTTGATGGCGATGAACGTGCGCTCCTGCGCCGTGCCCGGCACGCCCGTGTGCGGCACGGCCGCCGCCGGCTTGGCCTGCGCCGCCTCCCACTGGCTCGCTGCCGCGAGCGTCAGCGCGAGCGCGCCGGCCGTGGCCACGGCCGCGCCGGCCGGCGAGCGCTTCGGGGCCGCGGCCTGCGACGTGTGGAGCGCGCGGGCGGCGCTGCCCTTGGCGGCGGCGGCGACACGGCGAGAGACGCGCGAGAACATGATGGCAGACACTTGCGGGCGAGCGGGCGGAGCGGCGAATGAGCGAGCGGGCGAGCCGCCTTGCCACCCAGCGGCGCTGGCTGGCAGCCCCACGATTGTCGGGTCGCGATCCAGCGATCCAGCGATCCAGCGAGGGAGCGATCGGTCGGCCACGTCGACCAATCCGCTTCGACCGGCCAATCAGAGAGCGGGAATAGTGCCTCGTATAGAAGTCCCTAAGCGTACTATACGGGTGGGTTATCGAGAGGTCTATGGTGCGTTGTGTCTTCTAAGAGAACGCGCACAGTTCGCTGGTGTTCGTACTGAGACAGAGCAGTCAGGGAGAGTGTTTACTCCACTTCCACGATCCAATAGGAGCATGCACTCTGATTTGCGAATGTGCGTTTTGCATGGCTGCCATCGGATCGCCTCCATCGCTCGCGACAACGGGCAAGCAGCCAGCAAGCCATCAAGCAAGCAGCATGAGTCCGAGCAATCCGGCGAAGAAGAGCGCGCAGCCGAGCGAGATGGAGCGCGAGAAGCAGGCGGCGGCATCGCAGGCGGCCGAGGATGCGGCGTCGGACGACGAGCAGGATCAGGAGGACGAGGAGGGCGAGGCGACGCAGGAGAAGGCCAAGAGCAAGGCGGAGGAGAGCAGCGCGCTCGAGAAGCTCACGGATGTGGTCGAGGAGAAGCAGATGGACGAGAACAAGATGAAGGAGGCGTTCCTGGCGCTGCGCAAGCAGGAGGAGGCCGACAAGGAGGCCGAGCGCAAGCGGTGCGTGCCGATTCGGGTCAATGGCGGTCCATCCCGCTCGGTCCGTCCGTCCGTCGATCAGTCGTGGCGCGCGGCCAACTGACCGAGCAGATCTGTCAATTGGCGCACAGGGAGAAGGCGCTGGCGGCCGTCAAGGTGGACAAGGCGGACGTCGAGCTGGTCGCGCGCGAGATGGAGCTGACGACCCAGCAGGCGGACCGCAAGCTGCGCGAGGCCGGGGGCAACGTCGTCGCCTGCCTCACCGCGCTGGTAGCCTAATGCGCGCGTCGGCCCAGCCGTCTTTGTCAAGCGTCGGCAACGACGTCTTCATCCGCGCCGACATCGAGCGAGTGGCTATAGAGTCCAAGAGTCCTGGACAGACGCGGCGCGCATGCGCATGGCTGGCTGGCGGCCTGGCGGCCTGGCAGGTTGGAGTGGCCGTGCCCAGTCGGCGAGCCGTCCGTGTCTATTACGCTCCCTAGCAATCCGCAGCCGCGCCCTTGGCTCTACACACACGAACACTACGAGGCGCCAGCGCGTCCGTGCCGTCACTCGTCCTGCATCTTGCGCAGGTTGGAGAAGGTGAACGAGCGCCGCGCGTCCTGGTGACCATGCGACTGCTGCTGCTGCTGCTGCTGCGTGCGTTGCTGGTGGCGCGCGTGTGTCTTGCGGATGGTGCTCATCATGCGGTTGAGCTGGCTGCTCTTGACGCTCTCGATCTGCCCGGCGCGTAGGTCGTGCAGTGACTCGCGGAAGGCGTGGCAGGCGTCCAGCATCTTGGAACCCTTCCTGCCCGCGAGCGGGTCGAGCGCGTCCACGACGCTCTGGAACTGCGGGCTCTTCTTGAAGCGCGAGAAGCTGTCCTTGGTCATGAGCCGCATGATCTCCTCCCACGCCGCGTCGAAGAGCGCGGGGTCCGGCTCGGCGGCCTCGCCGAGCGCGCCGATGCTCGCGTCGATCGCCGCGCGCACGTTGCTCGGCAGGTTGACCTCTTTCGGCGCGTTCGCCTGGATATAGCGCTCGTAGATATGCACAGCGAGTCGCCTACGGCCGCCACCACCGCCGTCGCCGTCGCTGCCGTCGGCGCTGGCGGCGCGGAAGCGCTCGACGTCGAGGCAGAAGAGGAAGTTCTCGTCGCTGTGCTCGGCCTCGAGGAACGCCTGAAAGCGCTGCGTGAGCAGCTTGTGGCGCAGCACGCTCGCGAGGTCGCAGCGCTCGCCGAACCAGGCGATGCTGGCGGTCGCGGCCACGTCGGGGAACTCGCGGAAGAGCTCGAGCACGCGGTCGAAGGCGCAGCTGAGCACGACGGCTGGCGTGCGCGCGTGCACCCTGCCCCTGCGCATGTTGAGGCGCTGGAAGGTGAAGGGTCCGAGGTAGCAACCCGGTGTGAGGAAGACGGCGTTGTCTCGGTTGCCGCGGTCGCGCGGCTGGCTCGCGTAGCCGGCGGACGAGATCTCGAGCGCGCCGTAGACGAGGAAGAAGAAGCGCTGGTCGTCCGCCTGCTGGTCCAGCACGCAGTCGCCCTTGCGGATCTGGTCGTCGATGTCCATGCCATGGCTGAAGGCCACCATGCGCGCGAGCGGCACCGAGCTGAAGTAGGGCAGCACGCCGCTGGCCATAGCCTTGAGCAGCAGCCGCTCCTTGAGCAGCCGGTCGACGCTGCGGCGAAGCTCTGGCGCGCGCTCGAGCAGCGCGTGGAAGGCCTTCTTCTCGACGCTCAGCAGCATGCAGTTCTCCACGGCGCGCACGGTTGCGGCGCGCGGGATATTGATGAGCAGCGACATCTCGCCGAAGAAGGAGCCGGGCTCGAGCCGCGCGAGTGGCGCGGACGCGCGCGCGCTCGTGACCTCGAGCGCGCCGGCGAGCGTGATGAAGAGCTGCGTGCTCATGCCCTCGTCCTCGCGGAAGATGACGCAGTTGCTCGGGTACACGCGGATGGCCGAGAGCTCGGTCAGCACCTCGAGCTTGTCGGTCGGCAGCCCGGCGAAGAAGGGCACGGCCGCGAGCGCGCCGAGCAGGTCCGTGTTGGTCAGCGCGCTGAGCGTCGGCACGGGCTCGCCTCGTGCCGACACGAGGAACTTGCTCGCGAGCGTTAGGAAGCGCGTGCGCGCGCGCAGCTCGACGCGGTCGCATAGCACCGACTTGAGGATGAACTCGTCGCCGCCCGTCTCGACGGCGTACCGACAGACGATCTCCGACTCGGACTTCCAGTACAGCAGCGCCTCGTCCGTCTGGATGGGCGTCGGCGCGGCCATGGCGCTCGCGGTATCAGTAGCTGTGCCCGTGCCCGTGCCCGTGCCCGTGCCACTGGCCTGCTCGACCGGGCTCGGCGCGTACCGAGAGCCGCGCGGACGCTCGATGATGCTCACGGGCGGCCCGCTGTCGAGCGGCATGCGCGCATGGATGATGTGCGCCTTGCGGCCGTTGCAGAAGAGCTCGACGGTGCCGTCGAACACGAGCGCGATCTGCCCGACACGACCCGTGGCCACGTGGCCGCCGCCGTCCGCGTCGCCGCCGTCCATGCGCCGCAGATGCGCGTGCCTCACGATCGTCTCGACGCGCTCGGGACCCATGAGCTGCAGGAAGAGGCAGTAGTCGTACAGCCGCCGGATCTCGGCGCGCTGAGCCGCCGTGCTGCACGCGCCGCCCATGAGCCGCGCTGTTTCTGTCGTCCGCCGCTGCTGCTGCTGCGGCCGCCACCGCCGGCCATGAACGGGGAGACCGCGTGTCCGGCCGCTGCGAGCACGAGGCGCCGCCGAGCGGTGGTGACGCGGCGCAGGTGGAGGTCGAGGTAGGGGGTGGAGCCAACGACAAGGAGCTCAAGAGCTCGTCTGGCTAGCCCGCCTGCCTGCCTACCCGCGGGTTTATTTCGAGCGGCGTGAGGCGACAAGTAGCTCGCGGCGGCATGCGACTTTGGTGGTCCGTGAGGGGCAAAAGAGTGGGCTGCGCGTCGCACCGGTCTCCGGCGCTAGGAATAGCTGGCGGCGGCGGTGCTGTCTTCTCGCCTTGGCGGAGACAAAATAGCGACGAGCCTCCTGCCAAGGCCGCACGCCACGCAATCACCGCTCCATTGAATGCCGATGATTTCCGATAAGTGGGAAGGTCCACGCAGCCGCTGCTGCTGCTGCTAGGAGCCTCTTGACTGCTCTGGAGACGACGGAAGAGCAGCTCCCAGCGAGCAAGACGCGTCTACAGCGTGCAGGCGACATTGAGGCGCCTTCTCTCTGCCTGTACAGCGCGGCTGCCGCATTTACCTCGCCCTGCACGGACTCACGAAGCTGCCGCGCCTCCCACGCCGTCGGCGAGGATGTGGAGTTGAAGTTATCTCACACGTCACAGATCACATTGAAGTGGTCGTTGCATTGGGCTCGCAGCACCGCCGCGACCGAGACAGCGAGGACTATAGATCGAGCTCGCGGCGGCACTCCCTGCCCACTCGGTAGCTACGCGGCGCTACTGGAGGCGGCATGTCCATTCCCGACAAGTTTCAAGCGGTGCGGCGCTCGACCGAGGCTGGACGCAACGACCACCGCCGTGCTGTCGGCATCGCACCGCGTCCGTTCCCCCTCGTCCTTGCGCCACGCATGCACGCACGCGCTCGCTCGCTTCTCCACTAGCACTGACAAAGGCACGAGCCTGCCTAGCTAACCCCATGTGCCGGTGCGCGGCTGCTGGTACTGGCGCGGAGGGAGGCGGCCGAACCGCACGACGACCGGCCGCGGCGCTTCCCGCAGGCGATAGAGCACGCGCGAGAGCCCGAGGCCCGTGACCTCCTGGCCGTTGACGGCTAGGATAACTACGCCGCTCTGGATCTCGGGATACCGCTTGGCCTCCGAGCCTTCGAAGCACTCCTTGACGACAGCGAAGCGCTTGGTCTCATCCGCGCCGAGCTTCATGCCGATCGCCTGCTGCTTGAACACGATGTCAAACACGCTGTCGAAGCCGTCGAGCGCCGTCTCGGTCGCCACGCGGCGCACCGACGGCGCGGGGACAGTTGGCATGGCCGCAGTCCGGGGCGGTGGCGTCGCGTAGTCCGGCGCACGCGTCGGGTAGGACGACGACGACATGGAGGGCGAGTCGTCCGTGTTGTCCGAGCTCGAGTCCGAGAAATTGTTGAGGTCAGCGAGCGCACCGGCGCTGTGGCGCATGGGTGGCGACGTAGGCGCCGCTCCCCTCCGTCCGTTCGGCGGCGTTGATGGCCGCAGACCCGTCGAGTGGTGCGGCGTCGTCGGTGCCGAGTGGGTCGCGTGGCTGTTACGGTACTGGTAGAGCTCGTGCTGCTGCAGACCGTTCGCGTGCTGATGTGCATGCGGGTATGGATGCTGCTGCTGCTGCTGCTGCTGCTGCGCGACGGACGAGTGATCGTACGAGCCGAGCACATACGTCTCGAGTAGAGCGAGGAAGCTCTCCTGATCCTGCTTCTTCTTGCGCTCGGACGCCGTCAGCGGTGTGCGCTTGCCGATCAGCGTGAAGGCATAGAGCTGCTGGAAGAAGAGTCCGTTCGACGAGCCCATGACCTCGTCCGAGAGCTGCAGCCCGCCAGGGTACGACCGCAGCCACGGGAACAGCGCACTGTGAGCGGCGACGCGGCACACGTGAGCACCCTCCCCAACCGTTAAGCGTAGTAGGCTCCACGAGAGGCGGTCGCACCTGTTGTACGTTGTGTCAGGCGTCTGCAGCAGCGTGCGCGCGTCGACGACGTCGGTCGCGGCGATGCTAGCACCGATCGGCTCCGCCAGGTCGATCACTGCCGCGCACATACGCAGAGAGAGAGAGAGAGAGAGAGACGAGTGGGTCCCGCGAGGCTCGTCAGTCGCTCGCCTGCGAGTATGTGTGGCGCAGGGAAGGGAGGCGCACCTTGGCGCGTGGATCGGTTAAAGAGCACCTCGAGCTCGTCCTCCGGGTGCGTCTGCTGCACGCCGAGCTGCTTCTGCGTCGACCGCTGGATGCCCTTGGCCTGCTGCAGCAGCCACTTGGCCGGCTGCCGCGGGTCGCACGGGATGTCGTACGTCTGCGTGCGCACGAACAGTCTGCGTGCGGCGGCAGCGGCGGCGGCGGCGCAAGGCGTCAGCAGCGGCGTTAGCGGCGGCGCAAGGTGAGAGGGCCACGACGAGTAGGCGTACCGGACAGTCAGCTGCTCCCCCATGGTCGTGCGAAGCCCGGATCGGCGCGCGAGCGAGCGGCGGAGACGCGGCAAGGGGCGGTCGATCCCGGCCGGGTGATCGATCGGGCGGGCGGGCGGGCGGGCGGGCGATCGGTCCGGGAATGCGAGAGTGAGCCGCTGCTTCCTGGCTTCTCTCGCACCTTTCTTCCTCGCGATCAGAGTGATGGTGGCGCTGTCCCAAGCGGCGCCGCCGCCATTGACGCGCAATGCACGGTACGATACTGGGCGGGGTATGGGTCCTCAGAGGTCTGAGTTGAAGCGTTTAACATACTAGGATCCGTGCTACGCACTGATATACACCGCGCGATACAATATGCGTTCAAGAAGCGCATAGGCTTATACAAGAGCTGGCTTCGAGCAACAGCCACGCACGCATGCTCTCCAGCCTCTGCCGCCTGCCCATGGCGCTCCTCACTCCTTCTCCTCGCTGGCGGCAGGCGGCAGCGACGACGGCGGCGACGGCGGCGACGGCGGCGACGGCGGCGCTGGGTACCCCTCGGTGGTGGAGAGGCGAGAGAGGAAGCGGTGGTCAGTGTCTGCGCCGCCAAAGTAGGCCAGTCCCCAGTCCAGGCGCGCGTGCTGAAGCGTCGACCAGTGCGCGTGGATGATCTGGTCGGCGACGAAGACGACGGGCAGCCCGTCGAGCACTCTGCCCGTGTCCATGAGCTCGTAGACGGTGACCGTAAGGTTGAACAAGCGCAGCGCCGGCGCCGGCAGCACGCGCGCGGCGAGGAAGAGCGGCAGGTCGCGGTAGCGGAAGAGCAGCGTCGCCGCCGGCACGAAGCCGCACGCCTCGAGCTGCGCGCGCGTGGACAGCACTGCGCCGCCCGGCGCTTCGACGTACACCTCGGTACTGCAGTCGTAGAGCGAGACGCTGCGCGAGCGCTCGTCCAGGAAGCGCGTGAACGAGTTGACCCACGACGCGTCCAGCCGCGTCCGGCCGCTCGCGCTCGCCTTGGCGCTTCGCGCGCCGACGACCTTGTGAACCGTCCGGGCACTCGCCTGCAGCATCGCCTGACCCGCGAGGCCGATGAGCGCGGCACCCGCGATCACCGACGCGAGGACGACGGCGTAGCCGCCAAGCGAGACCTGCTCGGCGCAGACCGAGGACCCGCGGCAGCCCGAATACTGTGTCACCTCGGCGGCCGAGACCGAGCGCATACCCGTAGCCAGCAGCGTGCGGGCCGAGGCGGCGACGGCGCTCGAGTGGCTCGCCAGGTAGAGCGCGATACAGGCCACGAAGCCCGCGACGTGCGCGAAGGCGGGCTCCATCTCTTGCATCTTGAGGTCGCCGGCGCGCGCGAAGACGATGTTGATGGCGAGCGCGACCACGAGCGCGGCGCAGCCGACGGCGCGCAGCACGGCCTGGTCCGTGTCGGCGCCGACGAGCAGGTCGATCGTGAGCTGCTTGCGCCACTCGAGGATGCCGAGCACCATCTGCGCGACGAGGATGAAGTTGTAGCTACTCCGCACGATCTTGGCGAGCGTGCAGCCCGTCGTGGCGCTGGTCGCGGCGGCCAACGGTGACACACGCGCGCACCGGAGGCGGTGCCACCCACGCGCGCTCGTCAGGTACGCGGTGACGACAAGCGCGAGGACCTGCAGGCTGATGACCACGCGAATGCTGAAGGTCGTGTCCACGGTCACCTCGTTCACCTTGTGGTTGGCGAAGTTGTGGCGCAGCGCGAGCCCCGCCGCCGTGGCCTGCGCCGTCCACTCGGACACCCAGAGCTGCGTGAAGAGCAGCGAGCTGCACTCGCCCGCTGTCGTGCACTGGATCATGCGCCACGGCGCCGGGAACGAGTACGTGCGTTGCGCGCCATCGACTCCCAGATCGGCCACGGCGCCGGCCGCGCCGAGGGCCGCGTACTCGCAGCCGAAGACGTCTCGCTCGCCGCCGAAGAGCGACAAGCCAGCGCAGGTCTTGGGCACCAACAACTGCTTCGAGTACGCCGTCACGAGCCGCAGGTACTCGTCTTGGCTCTCCGTCGCAGCGTGCCTCGCCTCGCGAGTGGCACCGTAGCAGCTGCTGTGCGCAGGCTTGAGGTTGGTGTCGACGAGCGAGACGAGGAGCGCGCCGCCGCTCGCGCGCGATGGGTTGAGCTCGCCCATGGTGTCAGCGACGAAGAACTCGGTCGGCTGCAGGCGTAAGCGCATGTGACTCGCGCCGCCCTGGATGCAGCTCGCGTCGAGCCCGAAGGCTGCCGCGTCCGCCGCGCGCAGTAGCGCCTCGATCTGCACCGCTCCCTCTGCGTCGACACCGCCGAAGCACAGGCTCTCGTCGGCGGCGAGCCCGAGGATGGTCGCGTCCACTGACAGCGAGGTCGCGCCGCTTCCCGTCGTCTGGTTGACCACGAGCGCCCGCGCGCGCGCGAACGTCTCGTCCGCGACCGCGCGGATGAGGTCCGTCGTGGCCAAAGGGGTCGACCCGCCGAAGAGCGCGGCCTGGAGGTCGGCGCACTGCACCTCTCGCGGCGCGAGGACTTGGTAGTGGTCGTTCTCGAGCGCAAAGTACGAGAGCTGCTCGTATCGGTCGCCGTGGCCGTCGCCGAAGACGCTCTCGGGCACGATAATGAGCTGGAGCACGAGCGGCCAAAGCCCCGTAACGGCGAGGGACAAGAGTGAGAGCTGCCGCAGGCGGCCGCCAAGGTAGAACGCTGCCCTCCGGTGCCTCGACAGCGGTGGCGGCGGCGGCGGCGGCGGCGGTTTGGTCTCTGTTGGCTCAGGAACCCGCGCCAGTGAGCCGATCGCGTCCGTCACCGTCGCGCGCGGCAGCGCATTGGCTTCCGAGTCGCTCATAGCGCTCGTCGCGGACGCTGGCGCTGGAACTGGCGCTGGCGCGGACGGAGTGGACTGGACAGCGAGCTCTTCTCTTGCTGACTCAACTGCTCCTTGTAGAATGCGAACGTCCTCCTCAAGCGCATCGCGCTCAGACCAGACGCAGTGGCTGCGCCAATGGCTATTCTCGCTCTCCCCATCGCGTCTCGTCGCGAGTCGCGGCTACACTTGACGCGAGGGCTCGATGGCGTATTGATAGCTATTGACGGCAGGGGAGACCCTCGTCCGCAGCGCCTGCGAACTGTTGCGCAGCGTTCTGCCGCACCGTCCGTTCCGCGTCCCTGCCGTTCTGATGCACATCGCGGACAGAGTGGCCGCAAGAAGGCCGCGAATAGACATCGGCGGTTTCCCCGCGCGTTATCACTTTGAACCAACACATCTGGAGCATGCATTCCCTCAAGCCGAATATATGCTGATGATGCTAGTCGGTTTGCCTAGATCATCAACATCTATTCATGCAGAGGAATGTATGCTGCTAACTCGGTCATCACCATAGGGATACTACAACACTAGATTTCCACCCCACGTGCAGGATGTTCAGCGAGGCGTTCGCGTCACGACCCCAAAGGTTCTTGCAGCCACTGGCTTTACAGTGCAAGACGTTTCGGGATGTGGCTTTGCCATTCGGTTTGACGTTCACGATCTTCGGGAAGGCGACGTCTTCGAGGTCTTCACGACAGTAATAGCATCGCTTGCTTGTCCGAAGTGCATTGATCGGTCGAACAGTAGCGCGCTTGGCAAGCTCCTTCTTCAATGCCTTCACAGGTCCAGTTGCGTGTCCCTTGACGCCATCGCGGCGACTCCAGTCTCCAAATCCCACGAAGATAGTCGGATCTGCAACGGGAACGATGCGCTCCGCGATGTGACTCACTGCCTTCGACTTGAACACGTGAGAGTGGAAGCGCCATTTCCGAAAGGCATGTC
>JAADYC010000814.1:0-13073 GCA_023338135.1 Phytopythium kandeliae
GCCTCTGTCGGCTCCGAGATGAGCGCGATGACTGCGACCGCGACCGCGATGCCGTACGAGAAGATCTTCATGGCTGTGTTGGACTGCGGCGCTTGGTCTTGACTGGAGCTGGCCGATTGGAAAATGAGCGCAGCGGCAGCTGGGAACCCGAGGGTTTTCGGCGCGGAGCTCCGGAGATGCAGACGAGGGCCGCTGGTGCGCCTGCTGCTTTCTCGCAACGCGAAGTGGTATAGAACGGAGTGAACATTCCCACTGTCCGAGTTGCCTGCCTGCTTGCCTCGACAGTCGCGCACGCTCGTTCGACGACTGGCGCGTGTTTTTCTGTTCGAGGATCCAGTTCGAGAGCGATGAGCTGAGGAGGCAGCAGCTCCGAGTTGAATGCGCTCGCTCCCGGCTCCAAGAGGTCGCCTTGAACAAGTTGACGGAATGGATACCTACGCGAGGAGCTCGTAGCTCCCGGGCTCCCCGTTCCCCGGTTCAGTGCGAGCCGCTCATTTGCTCCACACGCCATGGCTGCGCGCTCGGCTCTTGTTGCGGCGCTGCGGCAGCGAAGCCCGCCGCAACCGCTGGTGCTGTCCCGAGCAAGTTCATGGAGACCCCGGTCCGTCACCTGCTTGCGCTTCGCGTCGTCGTCGTCGTCTTCCTCCGACGCCGCCGCCGCCGACGCCGCTGCTGACGCCGAGTTCGCACTGGGGGTGCGCCACCTGATGGGTAAGGTGGATGCGGCTGGCGCTCCGGTGCGCTCCGGCGCGCAGAGCGCGGTGCTGCACTGGACGAGCGCTGCACTGCGCGGACACGTGCGCGCACAGAGCGCGCTGGGCCTGCTCTACTTGCGGGGTCACGCGGACGTGCCGCGCAACGAGGCGCTGGCGCTGCAGTTCCTGCGGCAGGCGGCGGACGCGGGCCACGGCACGAGTTGCCACGAGCTAGGCAAGCTGCTCTTCGGCGCGCAGGCAGCTGGGGAGGAGCAGGACCGCACAGCCGCCGCCGCGGCGCTGGCGTACTGGCAGCGCGCAGCAGACGGCGGGCACATGGCCGCCAGCTACGACCTCGCGCACTTGTTCGCGACCGGGACACACGTCGCGCGCGACGACGCCAGAGCTGCGCGGTTGTTCGCCGCGGCGGCCGACCAGGGGATGCCCGAGGCGCACCGGTCGCTCGGCGCGGCGTTCCTGCACGGCCGAGGAGTGACCCAAGACGACGCGCGCGCGGCCGCGCACTTCCGGCAGGCGGCGGACGCGGGGCTCGCGACCGCGCAGTTCGACCTCGGCGCGTGCTATCTGATGGGCCGTGGTGTGGCGCGCGACGCCCAGCAGGCCGCACAGATGTTCTTCCTCGCGGCCGAGACGGGTGATGTCGCCGAGGCGCAGCTCTGTCTGGCACAGCTCTTCGAGCGCGGCGAAGGCGTGCCGGCCGACCGCGGCAAGGCCGTGCAGTACTACCAACTGGCGGCGGACGCGGGGCTGCAAGAGGCGCAGCGCGCGCTCCAGCGCTTTGGAGTCGACCCGAAGGACAAGTAAGGACCCGGCCAGCCGGACCGAGCCGAGCTGAGCCAAACCGCCGGCGGTGTATTGCTGCGCGCGGTGCTTGTCCACGCTGGCACGCTCCTACTTCGCTCGCGTAGCCAGCGGCGAGTCCGCGCAGCGCCTCGGTGCTTGAGGCCGGTCGGTGACTGCATTGCCCTGGCGCTGCTTACCGGGAGGCTGCGGCACACGAGAAGACAGATAAAGACGGCGCGTTAGCGGGCGGCAGGCGGCGGTCGCGGGGCGGGGCCGAATCGACAGCAGTTGGCGCGCGAGAGGAGAGCGGCGGCCGCTCCGCCCACGGCGCACGACGGGCCTCCGCAACGCACCCCCGTTGTGGCGATTGGCTCAGAACGAGTTCCGGCCAGACGATTGTCCAATACCTGGCTTCTTCTTCTGCTTGATCTCGGCCTCCGACACGCTGTGCAGCCGGATGATGCTCCCCTGGGCCTGGTTGTACTTCTCCGATCCCATGGACCAGTCGTACGACAGTGCGTACGCGAAGATGTCGCCTGGCGCGTTGAACTTGCCCACCGTGATCGACTGGTTGCTGCCGCACGCACACACAATGGCAGCTAAGCACGGGGGCGAGCGAGACACTCGGGGCACCGGCCGGCAGCCAGCCACGCACCACTTGTTGAACGACTTGAGCTTCTGCCGTGCGTCCTTGTCCCAGAAGCAGAACGTGCCGTCGCCGCCCGTGGTCGCGAACGTCCCGAACGGGTGGAACGCGATGCTGCTCACGGGGTAGATGTCTGCGCCGTCGCGGTGGCACTTGAACGCAAAGTCGTTCCTGCTCAGTCAGTCGTCCGACCGTCCACAGAGTGAGATCCCACAACTGCGGCAGCGCGCGGCTCGACGCCATGGCGAGGCACGCACCGCTTATCCTTGTCCTCGACGTGCTGGATGGCGCAACGGCCCTCGACCGAGCCGACAGCGAAGCCCGTGCCGTCTGGGAAGCACGCGATGGTGCGCGTCTGGAATTTCAGGTTCGACGGGATGGTCTTGTAGATCTGCGAGGGCTTGCGCGCATCCACGACGTGGACCTGGCGGTCGGCTGTGGCCACCACGAGCAGCGGGAACCTGGCGTCCATGGCGTACACGCGCTCCGAGAGCTGCACGGTCGCCATGGGGTTCGGCGACCTCGTGTCCCAGTACTTGAGGGTCTTGTCCCAGCTGCCCGTGACCACGCACCCCGCCTCCTGCACCGCCGCGATCGTGCGGATCGGCGCGTCGTGCTGCCTCGTCAGTCGCAAGCAGCGCACGTTAGTGGCGGCCGGTCCCAGCGACTAGAGCAACGGCTCGGCCCAAGCGTCGGAGCGCGCACCGCCGCAATCTGCTGGCCCTGCGCCGGCCCGTTGAGCGTCCACATCTTGGCTGTCTTGTCGCACGAGCCCGAGAAGACTGCGCTGCCATCCTGAGAGCGCGCAGACGCGTCAGTGCGGTCGCTGCCGGCCCAGCGCACGCGCACGCGCGAGACGTACCCCGCTGAAGGCCGTGCAGAGCACTGGGCCGTCATGTGCGATCTGCGCCTTGGGCACGGCGTTGACCTGGCCGCCCTGCTGCTGCACCTCCCAGCACCGCACGTAGTTGTCCCAGCTGCCCGAGACGAGCGTGTTGCTCGTCGGGCTCCACGCTAGGTCCTGGATGCCGTCGTTGATGCTCTGCGGGATGGTGTAGTCGTTGTTCGGGTTCAGGTACCCGCCGGCGGCTGCCGGGGCGCCGAAGGAGGCCATCGTCGGCTCGCGGACGTGCTGGAGGCGGAGCGCAGGAACTGGAGGCGCCGAGAGAGCGCGAAGGTGGCCGCCGCGGTCGGTCGGCGCAAGGCGAGGCGAGTGCTAGCCGCCTGTTGCTGCTGCTGCTGCTACTGCTGCTGCTGCTGCTTTTGCTGCCTTTCCGCAGTGCGCCGTGCTCTACTACTGGTTGCCAGTATCCAAGCTGGCTGGGAGGTAACTATACGGTATTGATTATCCGAACACACTAGAAAAATGTCCATTTACTTATCACCAAGAAATATACTTGTTGTTATCCGGATTTGGACGCCACAGAACAAACGCAGCGTAACCTCAGAAGGTTACGCCCGCCCTTTTGGGTGCAACTCAAGGCCAAACGGCGTCCAGCCTTCAAGATCGCCCATGGCGAGGCGCGAGGTGCATGGGGCGGCCGCGGGTGTCTGGCGCCGCGGCGCGCGCGTAGACGCCAGCGTGCGTGTGGCGCTGCGTCTGTCTCTAGCCGGTGCGGCCTCAGATGCGGAGCTGGCAGCGCTGGTGGCCGCACGGAGCGATCCACGCTCGGACGCATACGGACAGTACGCGACCTCGCTGCGTGACTTGTCGACGCACTTTGGCGCGTCTGAGACCGCGACCCGCGCGCTGGAGGCGTTCGCATCGGCGGAGGGAGCATCGGCACGACCGGTGAGCGCTCTGGGGGACCTCTGGGATGTGGACCTATCCGTGGCGGACGCCGAGCGCGTGTTCCAGACGCGGCTGCACGAGTTCCAGCACGCCTCGCTGCCGGACGTGCGCGTCCTTCGGCCAGACGGACTCTTCACTGTGCCACAGGAACTCGCGCCGCACGTCCTGTACATCGACGGACTCGAGAGCTTCCCGACGGAGATGCAGGCGCGCATCGTCCAGCGGCGGCGCAGCGGCTCCCCAAGCAGCGACTTGCTCGGAACGCTCTACTCGTATTCGCTGGCTGCGAACGAGACGGCCGATGCCCCCGCCTCTGACGTTGTGGTGCCCTCGATCATCCGCTCGCAGTATGACATCCCCGAGATGGCTGGCGTCGGACCGGAGACGCTCTCGAGTGGCAACAAGTTGGTGATCGGCACGTTTCTGCAGGAATTCTACCGCGAGAGCGACCTCAAGCAGTTCATCGGTGAGTACGGAGGGGACTCGACCGCCATATCTCCCGATTGGCAGCCGGCGACTCGTGGAGACTGTGTCGCCCGTCCGGGCCGCCAGGATTCCGCGACACCGGAAAGCCGCGAAGGCGGCACAGGTGGCGGCGGCGCGGCATTCGCCACGGGCGAGGCGTCGCTGGATGTGCAGGTGACTGCAGCCATCGCGCAGGGCGGAGACGTCGAGATGCTGTGCTACACGTCGCTGCGGGACCCGTCGCGCGCGTTTGCGGCTGACAACCAGGAGCCATTCCTCGCGTTCCTGCAAGACGTGAACTCCATGGACCCGCCACCCGCCGTCGTGTCCATCAGCTACACAGACGACGAGTGCAGCGTCCCCGTCGCGTACGCGCGCGCTGTGAACCGCGAGCTCATGAAGAGCGCGATGCGCGGCGTCTCGGTCGTTGTGTCTGCAGGCGACGCCGGCGTCCAGGGCAGCAACCTCGCGGGTTTTTGCCGCGCGCAGCCCGGCTCGGCCATGCCGGCTCCCTGCGACCGATTCCTCGCCATGTTCCCGGTCTCGTCGCCGTACGTCACGTCGGTAGGCGCCACGAGCATCGACACGGCTCCGTCCGGCGGCCGTGCGGACGACGGCAAGTTTCCGGAGCGCGTGACGTCTACGCGCGATGACCACACGCTCATCACATCTGGCGGCGGGTTCAGCGAGCTGTTCGGCGCGCCAGAGTACCAGCAGCGCGCTGTCGGGTCGTACGTGGCGTTCGCGGACGCGACCGGGCTGTCGGACTTGTTCAACGCCTCAGGCCGCGCGTACCCCGACGTCACAGCGATGGGCCACGCGTTCCCGGTCATCGTGAACGGTGAGATGTCGCCCACGGACGGCACGTCCGTGTCCGCGCCGCTGCTGGCGTCGATGGTCGTGCTGCTCAACAGGGAGCGATCGCGCCGCGGCAAGCCCAACCTGGGCTTCCTCAACCCGCTGCTGTACGCGCTGCATGAGCACTGCCCGCACGTGTTCCGCGACATCACGCAGGGTGAGACATCGTGCGGGTCCGTTGGCATGGCGTGCTGTTCCAGCGGCCACGTCGCGACCTCAGGATGGGATGCGGCGTCGGGAGTGGGCACCATCCGGTTCCAGGCGTTCGCCGACAACCTGGACAAGTGCGTGGACCGGATCAAGCAGCAGCAGAGCGGCGTTGTGGTGGCGGCCGCGCTCGAAGCGCAGCACCTTGCGCCGTCGCCTGTGCTCCTCGGCGCGCCAGCCGGCGTGGCCGCTCACGCCATGTCGGCTCCGATGACTCCGGAGGAGCGTGTGGCGCTCCAGGCGCTCATCAGTGTCGCGCTGGTCGCGGCGGTCGCGCTGCTGGGACTGCTAGTGAGTCTGCGGCGGCAGCTATTCAGGCTCCGCCCTGCTGGGAGCTGCGACCGATACTACGCTTGCGACGCCCACGAGTCGGCGCGCGAGCGTCTACTGAGCGTCTCGAGCTCGTGAGCACGCTGTCGCCGCGCAAGATCGAGCCATCCAGGGCGACGGGTGTCGTGCTGTCGGTCTCATAGATAGATCCTATTGGTCTCGGCTCACTTCTCCTCAGCACCGTCCTCCTCGCCTTCGAACTCGTCGTCTGCATAGTCATCGCCTTCGAAGTCGTCGTCGGTCGTCTTTGCCTGCGAGCTGGTGCCGTGGCGGAGCGTGGCGAGCCACTCGGCGCACCGCGAGACGCACGCGGAGCGCTCGGTCGCGTCGTGCAGCCGCAGCCACGGGGAGCTGAGCAGCACCTCGACCGACGCGCGCTTGGCTGGCTGCGCCGCGCCGCACCGCGCCATCTCGCGGACGCGTTAGCGCGTCGCGGCGACAGTAACCTCCGCCTAGCAAGCGAGTACGTACGTCCTTCTTGAGGCAGCAGCCGAGGAACTGGCGGAACTCGGCGGAGAAGGGCTCGCCGTCGGCGTCGGCGCGCGGCAGCGACGGCTCTGGCCCCTCGATGATGCTCTGCACCACCTGGAGCGAGCCACACGCGCTGTCAGTTTGTCAAGCCGCGTCGCCAAGTGCGTCGAGCGTGAGCTGGACGTGCGTCGATGTAGCTCGAGGCGCTGCGGTACGGGAAGGCGGCGGTCGCGCACTCGATGAGCACGAGCCCGAGGCTCCAGACGTCCGACTTGTAGCTGGGAGGCAGCGCACGCGTTGGATGTTAGCTCGCGCGGCCGTGGGTGCGGGTTCGCGTGGCCGCGAGCGCGCGACGCACTCGTACGGCTGGTTCTGGATGCGCTCGGGGGACATGTACTTGAAGGTGCCGACGAAGGTGCTGGCCATGTCGAGCGACCCGCCGAGCTCGCGCGCGAGGCCGAAGTCAGTGAGCTTGACTGCCCCACCCGGCTGCACCAAGATGTTCTGCGGCTTGACGTCTCGATGGAAGTGGCGCGCGCGCTTGAGGTGCGCCAGGCCCGAGAGCACCTGGAAGGCGAGCTGCGCGGCGACGCGCTCGGGCATGCCGCGGCCCGCAGACGCCAGGAGCACGCGGTCGAGCGACCCGAGCGCGCAGTGCTCGAGCACGAGACTCAGCGCGCAATCCTGGAAGTAGGCGCCGTAGCAGCTCACGAGGAAGGGGCTCTCGACGCCGTAGAGCGTGCGGATCTCGGTCAGTAGCTGGTCGCGCTTGGCCTTGTCGTGCACGTTGCGGACCACCTTGACTGCGAACAGCTCGCGCGACGCGCGGTGCGTCGCCCGGAGGACCTGTCCCGAGCACCCGCGACCGACGAGCCCGCACACCTCGAGCTCATCAAGCGAGACGAGCTGCCGCAGGGCGACCTCCCCCGCGGCGGAGCTGCCTTCGTCGTCGCGGTCCTCCCCGCGCCGGCCGCGGTGATTTGTCCTCGGCGCGAACGACACTCCCGCGCGGTTGATGTGGATGCTACCCTTGCTCAGTGTCGTCTCTCCGATGTCGCACGAGGCCTCCAGCGCATCCGTCGCCTCCCTGTCGTCCTCGTCGAGACGAGCGGCCTCGAGGAGCTCCGTCGGACGTCCGGGACGTCCTCGGACGGGCTCGTCGACTGCAAGCGGCGTCAGCGCCGGCCGCTGGCGAACCATCCCAGGGTCTCACCCAGCAAGACCCACGCTGGAGACAGACAGCAGCACGCGTCGCGCAGCGACGGCGCCGACAGAGACTATATTTACCGACGGAAGGGTTGCTAGGCGCGCGCCTGCTGCACGCAGCTCTCGTAAGTCGGGATCATGTACTTGATGTTGACGAAGGCGTCGGGTCCGCCGTGGCGCTCGAGCAGGTTGAGCGTGTCGAGGATGAGGTCGCCGAGATTCTCCTGCCGGCGCTGGGCGTAGTCGATGGCGTCGCCGCAGTTGACGCGCTTGGTGACGAAGAGGTTGAAGACGGAGAGCAGCTGCCGGTAGTAGGGCACGAGCGCCTCGCCGGCGAGCGGGCAGCCGCGCACGAGCGCCTGCAGCACCTTCATCTGCACGCACAGCACCGCGTGGTGCCTCGTCGAGAGGTTCTGCTTCATGGGCAGCACGAGCAGCGGCAGGCAGGGGAGCACGCGGCTCTGGCCCCTCTCGAGCATCTCGAGCGTGCCCTGCAGCGCCAGGAACTGGTACGGCTCGTCCAGCTCGCGCAGTCCCTCCATGAACATGGGCAGGTAGTGGCTGTAGTCGAGCAGCGCCAGGTCGACCTGCCACTGCAGCTTGCGCACGGCGCCGGCGAAGTTGACGCGCACCGGCAAGTCCCCGCGCTCGTCTGCGTGACAGGACGTCAGTCGCGGGTCTCCGGCGCTGGGGGCGAGCTAGCCAAGGAAGCAGGCGCTCACAGAAGTAGCGGAAGCGCGTGGGCTCGAGCTTGCGCGGCTTGAAGGCGCCGGACGACTGCGGCCGCGCAGCCAGCGGGCGGAGGACGCTGGCGCCCGTCGGCCTGGCGGACGACATGGACGCGCGCTTGGCCTTGAGCAGCGCGCTCTCGAGCTCCCGCTGCGCCTGCGCCGGGTCGCCCTTGGGTGGCGACGAGGCTAGCGTCGCCTTGGCGGTCGCCGTGAGCCTGGCCATCTGCCGCACGTGGTGCACGGACGGCGCGTGGCGCAGGTCCTTGGCAGGTAGCAGCGCGCTCGCCGTCGCCCTGGCGATGGGCATGCGCGAGCCGTTGTCGAGGCGGCTGAACACTCGCTCGTTGGCCGACATGGGCGATTAGCTGCTACTGCTGCTACTGCCGCTGCTGCTACTGCTACTGCCGCTGCTGCTACTGCCGCTGCTGCGGTTGCGGGCAGCGCAGGCGCAATGAGCCACACAGCGACGGTCGCAAGTGACAAGGCGGAGATCGCAATGTGGCCGCACAGGGCGAAGCCGACGCTGCTGCCTGACTTGGAGCAGGCATGCGTTCTTCGAGACCTTACCGACCGAGACGGCAAGGATAGGACGGCTAACTTTGGACGGCTTTAGCCTCCAGACTTGAGACGCGAGGCTCCCGCGGCGGTTCCTGTGGCGACTCCCGTGGTGGTCCCCGTGGCGGCTCCGAGTCGCAGCGCGCCGCCGCCGGCAGAGCCTCAAGCGCTTTCCTCTGGTGTGGCGCGCGGCGCTCAAGTGACGAAGAGATGCATGTCGGGCGTCGAATTGTGCCCCCGGCCGTGGAATATCAGCGCCATGATGCGCCATCCGGCCTCGGCGACGACGGGCCGGCCCGACGCCGCACGCTGGCAGCGGCCGCGACCATTTCCTGATTGCCGACCGGCGCAACAGGCAATGAGCGCACCAGCGCCGCCCCGGCCCGCGCGCGAGTTCGTCGTCCGGGCGTTCGAGCCGGAGGACTACGAGCAAGTCGCGACCATCTTTGTGGACGGCAGCCTCGAGTACCCGGAGCTGCGCGAGAATGCCGTGTACGTCGAGTACCTGCGGCGCAGCGTCGAGACGGACCTGCGCGACGTGCACGGCTCGTACATGCGCGCCGGCGGCAACTTCTGGGTCGCGACGCCAGCCGACGAGCCGGCGCATGTCGTCGGGATGGTGGCGCTCGAGGATCGGGGAGACAAGGTGGGCGAGCTGCGCCGCATGTCGGTCAAGAGCGAGTATCGCCGCTTCGGGATCGCCCGGCTGCTCGTGGCGACGCTGGAGGAGTGGGCTGTAGTCCACGGCTTCCGCAAGGTGCGCCTCACCACCGGCTGCGTCATGCACAAGGCCCAGGCGTTCTACGCCGCGGCCGGGTACACACGCGGCGAGGTCGTCGAGTTCCCTGGCAACTACCTCAAGTACACGTTCGACAAGCAGCTTCAGTGAGGGGCACTGCCGAGCGGCGCGGGTCGAGCCGCCGCGAAGACATAGCGGTCGCTCCCGCGCAGCTCGTCTTGAGCGGGGGACGTGGCGGACACGCCGTCTTGAGTAGAGCCGCCATGATGCGCAAACGCGCCGACAACGAGTTGCGTGGGTCTCTGGTGGCGACGGATGGGGCGTTGTCATGAAAGAGGTGACCAACACTCATTCCGGGGCAGAGCATGTCCTGGTCCCCTGGTCCTGATCTCAAACCGAATCCTCCATCGACTGTCGCGCGTTCGGCGTCAGTCCTCGTCCGCTCCGCCTGCACACGTCTCGCGCGACGAGAGAGCCCGCCGGCGCTGGCGAGATGGCAGCGCGGCTGCGGATCCTGCCGTTCGAGGCGCGCCACCAGGCCGGCGTTGCGCGCGTGTTCGTGGAGGGCTCGGAGGCCTACCGCGCCGACTTCCCGGGAAAGCACTGGGACGCCTTCATCCAGGAGAGTCTCGACGGCGACCTGTCGGCCATCGAGGAGCAGTACATGGCCCCGGGCGGCAACTTCTGGGTCGCCACGGCGCCTGTCGGCCAGCAGGAGGACGCCGTGGTGGGCATCGTCGGACTCCACAACAAGGGGGACGGGAGCGCCGAGCTGCGCCGCATGGCCGTCTCGAGTGCGTGCCGCCGCGCCGGCATCGGCCGCCGGCTCGTGGCGCACCTGGAGCAGTGGGCCAAGGCGCAGGGCTTCGCGCGCGTGACACTCATGAACGGCGGCCCGCGCGACGACGCGCGCGCCTTCTACCGGTCGCTCGGCTACGAACAGGTCGGCACGGTCGTCGTGTCCCAAGATCCGTTCATCGAGGTCTTCGAGCTCGCCAAGACGCTCTAGCCCCGTTTCGCGCAGAGAGGCTTGGCGACGGACGGAGGGAGACCCGAGAGGCGCCTTGTAGACCCCGAGGCTGTCGCACGCCACTCCGAGGCGCCTCCATGATTGCGTGCGCGAGTCGATAATGCAATCCCCAGTCGCCGTCATCGCCTCCTTCGACCGCGCGCGCGGGTGCCGGTGCGATGTGGCGTAATATAGCGTGTAGCCAAGCCCGTCCCCGAGCGAGTTGATGCATTGGCGGCAACTGACTGCTTCGCGTGGGACACGCGGCGGTGGGGACGGCGGGAGGCGTGGATTGCGTTGGTGGTTGCCCGCGCTTGTGCGAGAGACGCGGGCGAGTCGCGGAATGGTTGCGGCGTTCGGGCACCGCCACGGACTCCGTGCCACTTTGACCGCAGTCTGCTCGGCCGCTGGACGCTCACTTCGCGTTGCTCTCGCTTGGCCGCAGTCTGCTAGTCCGCGATGGCTGTGACCGACCCGACGCTCCCGTCCCCGCCGACGCCGGCCGGCGACGCTGCCAAGTTCGTCGCGCGCCAGTTCCGGCCGGAGCACCTGGCGCAGGTGCACAAGATGTTCGTCGAGGGCATGAGCGACTACCCAGCGCACCGAGAGATCCCGGAGTTCGCGCAGTTCATCCAGCAGAACCTCGAGGGCGACCTGGGAGACATCGAGGGCGTGTACATGGCCCCCGGCGGGAACTTCTGGGTCGTCACGCCAGCGGACGAGCCGTCGCGAGCGGTGGGGATGGTGGCGCTGGAGTCCAAGGGCAATGGAGAGGGCGAGCTACGCCGAATGTCGGTTGCGCGTGGCTACCGCCGCTTCGGCATCGGTCGGCTGCTCCTCTCGTCGTTGGAGCAGTGGGCGTCGGCGAATGGCTACCGCAAGGTGTGGCTCACGACCGGCGCCGTGATGGACAAGGCGCGTGCTTTCTACGAGGCGACCGGGTTCGTCGAGATCGGTTTGATTGCAGTCGAGGGGGGCTATTACGCCGTCAAGTTCGAGAAGGCTCTGAGCGCCGTCGCGCCGGCTTAGTAATGGCGAGGACGGCGCCTCAACCGCCAGCAAACTAATAGCCTGTCTAATACCCTTCGCACCGCCTTTCAGCTCGTTCACGGTTCTATTGGCGCAGGCCACGACCAAATGCCGCGCTAGCGCCTCCGCACTTCCGTGTCAAGAGCTGCCGCTTCGGACCTTCGTTCGCCCCCACGCCGCGTCAGAGAGAGAGAGAGAGAGAGAGAGAGAGAGTTCTCGTGGCACCGCGCGGCGTCAGAGAGTGCGTGGGTTCTTGTGGCTCCGAGCGGCGCTTGAGAGATAGGGAGGGAGTTCGCCTCGCACCTTGGTCGTGCAGAGATACAGCGGCAGTATTACGCATCCGCTTTGGGATTTGTACATCGCTTGTGAGTCATCTGAAACGCTCTCCAAATTGAAATCAATTCGTAGTTCACTGTCAGACCCCAGCGCACCAGACAGCAGCCAAGATGGAGGACGCGGCGCCGGCGCCGGTGCGCGCTGCAGCTGTGCGAGTGCGAGCGTACCGCGCCGGAGACCACGCGCGCGTGCTGGAGCTGTTCCGCATCGGCACGATGTACGACATCGAGGAGAAATTCCACGCCGAGTTCGCCAAGTACATCCGCAAGGGGCTCTCGACCGACCTGGCCGACATCGAGGGAGCCTACCGCGCGCGCGGCGGGGACTTCTGGGTCGCCACTGTCGTCGAGGAGGACGGGCGCGAGGCTGTCGTGGGCTCCATTGGGCTCATGGTCAAGGCTGAGCTCGAGGGTGAGCTCGAGGGCGAGGTGCGCCGGCTGTTTGTCGACGAGACGCACCACCGCCGCGGCATCGGCTCCAAGCTGCTGCGGGAGCTGGAGCGGCGCGCGGCCGCCCTTGGACTCCGCCGTCTGACGCTGGACGCGGGCAACGAGCGGCTGCACGCCCAGCGGTTCTACGGCGCACACGGCTACGAGCGCGCCGGCACATTCGTGCTCTTCGCCGAGCCGCTGTACGAGGCGTGCGTCATGGTGAAGCGGCTGTGAGCGTGCGGTGGTGCGGAAGGTCACTAAAGCGACGGCCGCGCTAGAGTGGTTGGACTCTCTTGAATACGTGATCAGTGTGAGAGCATGCACTCACAACGAGGAATGCATGCATCGCGTGATGTGACTGAATCGAGGGTTTCTAAACTATGGCTTGATGACGAAACATGGTGTGCATTCCGAGGGACTGAGCTTCCAACAAATTGAGCACGGTACGGCATTCTTCTTCGATTTCTTGAAGCCGTAACCCTAGGAGTAATCAACTTTGGTGGCTGTGTTTTTGTTTTCAAATAGCTACTGTGTTCGCTTTCTTAGAAGACATGAGCACCCAACCTAGCCCTTAAACGTATGCATTGCATTTTGTTGTTTGGTATCGATTTGGGAGGAAGCAGTCGCTTTGACTGTGTATTTGTATCGACCCTCGCCACCGTGCTCGTCTTCTTAGAAGACACGATGTTGTCCCAATTGTTCATTTGCTGTGGCGATTACGCTCACAGTGTGGGCGAGCGCAAAGTGCGGAGCAGCAGCAGCAGCAGCA
>JAADYC010000815.1:0-13061 GCA_023338135.1 Phytopythium kandeliae
AAAACCTGTGAGCTGACGTACCACCCCGACCTCTTGCTCCTGCTCCTGCTCCTGGCCGAGAAGCAGCGCGACCGTCGCCGGCTGCAGCGCGATCCTCGTGACCACGTCGACTCTGGTGCAGCGACCGCGTCTCCGCCTCCGGTGAGGAAGCCGCGGCTCAAGCACGCCGACTGGCAGCGCATCGACCGGTGGCTGTTCCTCGCATTCTTCTTGGCTGAGGACGTGCGCCTCGCCAAGCGGTCGTCACTGCACGTCCGCTCGCTCTCGCCAGACCGCGCTGTTCTCGTTCGCGCACCACCTCGCAGTCGCCACGCCATACCGCGGGCGCCAACGCAACGCATCGGGCGTGTCCGAGCCGGCGCTCATGCTCGTACTCCGGGTCCCGATCGCGATGCTCCGACGCATGCACAGCCTCATATTCGGTGCCGTGGAGCAGGAGCGCCAAGGCCGTGGCGATCAGATGCCACCTCGTCAGTCGTCCTCCTCACCCCGTACGGCAAAGAACGAACGGCATCCCGCGCCAGTTCAAGCCCACGTCGAGGCCGAAGGCTCTAGCATCTTCCCGTTCCGAGTCGATGGCGACACGGTCGACTTCCTGCGCGGCACGTTCCTGTTCGCGACAATGAGCGACGCGCGGCTGCGCTTCTTGGCCTCACACTCGCGGACCATCCGCGTGCACAAGCATGAGTTCCTCTTCATGGTCGACCAGCCCGTGTCCGTCTTCCTCGTGCGCAGTGGTCAGTTCACGCTCTGCGCGTCCGAGGCGGTGCGGGTGCCCGGCCAGCTCGACGAACTCTACGGCCAAGGCGGTGCCCGAGGCGATACGAGCAGCAGCGCCATGGTCGAACTCGACATCCGCACGGTCGAGCTCGAGATCCTGCACGTGAGCGACAGCGTCGGGCTGCTCGAGGCGCGTCTGCTGCAGGAGCGCTTCGCGTGCTGCTGCGTGGCCACGATCAGCAATGCGCGCGCATTGGCTGTCTCGCCCGTCATGCTGCTCTCCGCGCTCGCACTCGAGCCCGCGAGCGCCGCGCTCGTGGCTGATGCGCTGCTGCAACTCTTCACGGCGCGCAATCAGCACAACACGCTGCGTGAGCTCAGACTATCGCTGGCCGCGCACCAGCGGCGCAGCGCCATCCCGTGCTCGCGCTGCGGCTGGACCGGCCACTCGTCTACCTCCTCGATCTGCCTGCACGCCGAGTCGATGCGCGCGGTGATCGCCGACCGCTCTTCTGGTCACGCGGATGTCATGGACGCGACCGATGCTGGCTCCTCCCTTCCTTCTGCTGCCAGCAGCGTGTTTCGCTCGCTAAATATCAACGCGCTCGGATCGATGGCGAAGACTGCGGTGGCGTCAGACGAAGCGCAACGCACTCGCGAACGGATCCTCCAGAGCCTTCAGCTCGCAGCCATGGTTCCTCTTCCGCTCCGAAGCCATGACAAGCGAACAGCAGACAAGGAATCACTGGCGTCCTCGACTGCGTCCTGGCCAGGGAACGGCTCGGAGCCGGATGATCCGCCGGTGGCGACGACGGACGAGCGGCGACGGCGGCGTCTTGAGCAATCTTGCCAGCACCTCGACGTTGCGCTTCAGTCGATCGCAACGGTCGGAAGCGGGACCAACCGGCAGCGACCGCGCCTGCAGCAACCAGTCGCCACGCCGTCAGCGAGAGACCAGCGGCGCCAATCAACCATATGGGTATCCACCAACGTCGTGAGCTTCTCGGTGTCCCTGTCGGTCAGCCTCTCTCTGTCGTCACCTCCGCCTCCGCTTCTGACCGCTCCCGCCGCTGCGCTTGCTGTTCTTGCTCTTGGACGCCGAGCCAGGCGCGCCAACTTGCATCCGTCCCGACTTTCGCTTCTTCGAGCTGCCAGACGACCGAGTCTTCTTGAGCGGCGCCGCCTTGAGCGGCTCAAAGACGCTCTGGCCCAGACCGAAGTGTTTCTCCTCGTGATAGTCGCCGCCCTGGAACACGTGGCCGTGCCGCTTGACCGGCTGCTGAACGATCGGAATCGCCGGTAAGCACAGCAGCTCGTTCTCGACCGGTGGCAGCGCCAGACCCGTCGTCGTCGTCCCCGCCGCCGCCTCAGCAGCAATAGCAGTAGCAACACCAGCATCCGCGCCAGATCTGCCAATATCAGCGCCAGCGTCGGCGCTACCCGTCGCAGCAAACAGGTCGATCGGCTCCTTCTCACGCAGCGCGCGCTCTAGATCAGCGTCGGCACGAGCGCGCTCGCGAGCGTCCTCCGCGTCGAACGCCGCGTGATGTGGCTCGTTATCTGTGAGCAGGCGGAAGCCCGCGGGATACATGGAGCCGGGCCAGACCGTCGTGAACGCCTCCTCGAACACGTAGAGCGCGCCGGTGGCCGACGCCGCGACAAGGCCGCCGCGGTGCGCATCCCACGTCAGCGCCGTCACGCCGTCCTTGACGCCGACGTTGTGCTGCACGCGGCCGGTCGACCGGTCCCACGTGTACAGCCCGTTCTCGCCCACGTGGCGGTGGCGCACTACCGGCACGCCGATCGCGAACTTCTCGTCGCCCGTGAAGCCGCAGAGTGCCCACGGCGCGCGCACCGCGCCTGTCGACAAGAGCCACTTTTCCTCTAGCCGCACGCGCTCGCTTCCTTCTCCTCCCCCGCTTCCTCCTTCTTCTTCTTCTCCTTCTCCTCCTCCTCTCCCTCCTCCTTCTGAGCCGCCGTTTGCCGCCCGCACGATGCGGAACTCGTGGATCCCCTTGGCGCTCGTGAGTAGCAGCGCCGTCTCGGTGCCGCTCACGGCTAGGTCGAGGTACTGGATGAGCACGTTGAGCCCGACCTTGTGCACGCACGCGAGCGTCGCGGCGTCCAGCACCGCGACCGTGGCCCTGCTCGTCGCCGCGTAGATGAACTCACCCGAGGCACCGTAGCGCGCGGCGACCATCAGTGACGGGTGGCGCGACGTGCTCGGCACCGAAATGGTCAGCGACGGGTTCTCGAGCGGCACGGCGCTCAGTCGCCGCCGCCGCCGCGTCGAGAGGTTGAGCAACACTGGCGCCGCGTTGTGCGCGCACACAACGGCGAGCGCCGGGTCGCGCGGATGCACGCTGATGCAGTTCACGACCGCGGCGAAGCCGTGCGCGGCCACGAGCGTCGACGCGTCCACGTCCCAGACGCACAGCACGCCCTGCCGCGTCGCCTTCTCTTCGCACGCGGCCAGCAGCCAGCGCGAGTCGCACGACCACGCGCACTGCGTGACGACCTTGAGCGAGCTGCGCGCGCGCCGCAGGTCCGCCATTGACAGTCCGGCCGCCCGGTCCTCCGCGTCCTCGCCGTCCGCAACAGCGCTCAGCTCCCTCGGCTCGCGCGGGTCCTCCTCCTCCTCGGTACTCGCATCCCCCTCCTCGACCGACGCCGTCTCGTCGTCGTCCGCCTCCACGGACGCGTCGTCATTGCCGGTCGAGTACTCGTTCGCGTCGGCGTCCTCGTCCTCCTCGCCGTTTCCCTCGTCTCTCTCGTTTCTCTCGGCCTCGGCCTCACCCTCGTCTTCGCCCACAGCCGTGCGTCCGTTCTCGCGAGGCTCGCCCGCGGCTCTCTGCTCGTCAGTGTCCCCTGCATCGGCATCCGCGCGACCATCGCCGAGCTTGTTCCCTGCATCCGGTTCAGAGTCCGCGCTGAACTCGTCCGGGACGGCGATGGACGTCGGGTCCAGCTCCCGCGTGATCACGCGCAGCGACACGTTGTCCCAGACGCTGACACGCCCGTCGCGCTCGCCCACGGCAAGCAGCGTGCCCCGTCGGTTGAGCGCCACACAATTCGACTGCTGCGCGTCCTCGAGACACACCCAATGCGCGTCCTCGCGCGACAAGAGGTGCTTCTGCAGGAAGTCGCGATCTCCTTCCTCCTCCTCCTCTTCCCCTTCCTTCTCTTTCTCTTTTCCATCGCCTCTTTCCTGGTCTCGAGGCGCGTTGCACGCGCTCAGATCGACAGCCGCAGGCTCTGACGCCTCGGAGCCGGCCGATTTGTCGGATCCGTCGACCGTCGCCGCCTTGTCGTGTCCACCGCCGCTCTCGCCCTGGCCGCCGCTCGCCGCACCGCTCGAGAGGTGCGGTGCAGACCGGAGAGCTTCCACCCGCCTGCGTGCCAGCTTCTCCCGCTCCTGCGCCTCCTCCTGCCGCACGAGGCGCCGCAGGACGGCGCTCCACGTCTCGTAGGTTGCCGCGGCCATTCCGTCCCGGGTGCCGGATTCCAGAAATGGCGGGACGGCGGAATTCATACATAGCGTCCATAGTTCGGCTAATGAGTGTTGGTTGGTGCAAATACCGCGCTATCCTCTAATGATTGGTCAAAACGGCTGTTTGCGAGGTGACGGCGCAGGATCGACCAACCAACCCATCCACTCGGCCCATTCGATCCGGCTCATCGATCACCTCGTGAGCCGCCGCGATGAAGTTCCGGCCGTGTATCGACATCCACGCGGGCGAGGTCAAGCAGATCGTGGGCTCGACGCTCACGGACGGCCAGGACGCGCCGGTGACCAACTTCGTGGCCTCGCAGAGCGCCGGCGAGTTCGCGCGGTGCGTTCCGCTTGGCTCGCGAGCTCCGTTGGACCGCACTCGGGTTTTGCGGCGCTGACGCCCTCATCGCCGCGAAGCATGTACAAGCGCGACGGTCTCATGGGCGGACACGTCATCATGCTCGGCGCGTCCGAGCCGAACAAGCAGGCGGCGCTGCAGGCCCTGCGCGAGTACCCCGGCGGTCTGCAGATCGGCGGTGTGTTGGCGCCAAAGGGGCGGGGGACGGCAGCACGAACGCTCCGCTCGCGACTTATGTGTATTGTACGTCTCTTGCTGTGGCATGCCGCAGGCGGGATCAACGCGGACAACTGCAAGTTCTACATCGAGAACGGCGCTAGCCACGTGATCGTGACCTCCTACGTCTTCCGCGACGGGCAGATTGACTATGCGCGGCTCGACGCGCTCAAGGCGCTCATCGGCAAGGAGCATCTGGTGCGTTTCCGAGGTCGGAGAGGCGACCAATGGTCGGGGTACCCATAGTGTGCGCGGGGGTGCGACTGCGACTGCGTCTGGCTAGGTGCTGGATCTGAGCTGCCGGAAGAAGGCGGAAGACGGCAAGTTCTACGTCATGACGGATCGCTGGCAGAAGTTCACGACCACGGCGATCGAGTGCGCAAGCTCTCTCTTGCTGCTGCCATTGAAATCTGTTGCACTCTGACGGCTTGGCGGCGTGGTGCATGAAGCGAGGCGCTGTTCCATCGCCTGGCCGACTACTGCGACGAGTTCCTCGTGCACGCTGTGGATGTGGAGGGCAAGCGTTGCGGCATTCAGGTAGCGTCGGCTGCTGCTACTCGTTACGATCATCTGGTGCGCTGAATACTAACGCAGCCCCCGTGCCGTTTGGATGGTCGTGGACGCACAGCAAGAACTGCTGGAGCTGCTAGCCCAGTGGAGCACCATCCCGGTGACGTACGCCGGCGGAGCCAGCTCGCTGGTACGCCCACGACGCCAACCGTTCTCCCTGCCACTGCGTCGAATAGATGCGAGCGACTCCGGTGGCACGCTAAACTCTACGCGTGCACACAGACGGATCTGGACTTTGTCGAGCGCGTCGGCAACGGCAAGGTAGACCTGTCGATCGGCAGCGCGCTCGACATCTTTGGCGGCGACATCCGCTACGCCGACGTCGTCGCGTGGCACAAGCAGCGCAACGACGCGCAGTAGATCAGGCGCGTCGTAGACTGCCACCTCGCTTCTTCCTTGGTCCGCCATGGCCAATGCAGCTCCGGCATGTGTTGAACTGGTTGGGGGTACACTTCGCCATAGCCAGAGGAAACGTAACTCGCTACATGTAACCACGTACCCCGAGTGGCGCGGCAAGATTTTCTCGACTGCGGCGATCGACAGCATGGAGGAAGCGCTGGTCTCTCTCGAGCGGCAGCGCGCGGAGCAGCTCGCGGCGCTACTGGCGGCTTCGTCGGTGGACGCGCGGCGTATTGACGGCCTCAAGCGGGTGTACGAGGACCTGGAGCTCGCGGCTGCGGCTGCGACGCCGGCTGATGCGTCGGGCGGCGGCTGCAATCCAAACCCGAGCGTCCTCACCGCCGAGTTCTACGCTATGGAGCTGCTCGTTGTGCTGCTCTCCAACAATCTGTACGTCATTGGCGACGACTGGACTGGGCGTGTATTGTCCACTGTGGTGTAGCCGCGCTGACGGTTTGCACCACGCAGCAACGACGCGCGGTTCCTGTGGAAGCGCATCGATCCCGAGACCAAGGTCGCTTCGGAGCTGCCTGGTGCCGTGTGGGAGATCGGCAAGGCGTTGTGGCAAAGGTGGGGGTGGATATCCTATGCTGTTGTCATTCCTTCGGTCCTAACTCGTGCTGCTTTGACGGGAATAGGAACTTGATTGGTGCATACGCCGCCATGAACAAGCCGTGGCCTGCGCCGTTGCAACCGCTCGTCGACCTCTTGCGCCGTACGCGAGCACTCCACAGGCTGTTGCTTGCATACTCCTGACAACCAGCTCTTTGTCGATGCTAGTTTCGGTGCGAGAGGCAACTGCTGAGCTGCTCAGCATCGCGTACTCGACGATCGCGTTCGAAGACGTCATGCAGGCGCTCGGGTTCGACCAGGAGAGCGCCATGACGCAGTGTACGTTACTGCGTCTCTCGGTACTACTGGTCTGTTGGGTCTGATGTGCTTATTCCTCTGCTCTCAGATTGCGCGTCGTTGAACTGGGAGGTGGTGCCGGCCAGCAAGATGATCCGTCCCAAGCCGCTGCGTCATGCGCGAGTGAACACAACTGGCATCGAGCAGCTCGAGTCGCTGTCCGAGTCGGTGCTGCACCTGGAGCAAAGCACCATTATGAAGCTTCCTTGAGCAGACCGTCGTCGAGAGAACGAGGGCGTGGGCCGACTGCAGCAGCATCGGCACATGCGCAGCCAGCGCAGCGTCTCCCTCCCTCCATCTTGCCTGGACGATGCGATGCGGTCTCGCGTACCCCTGGTTGCTCCCCGCATGTACCTCTTTCACGGTACATTCGTACGTAATCGAGGTGTAAACCAGTGCCGTACATTTCAACACAATCAGAGCCGAGCGGACTGCCTGCGTACCGTGCTCCGAGTGTATGCGACTCATCACAGAGTGCGTGTGTTCGTTTGCGCAGTCATCTCATAACTACGTGGTATACGTTATTGCGGGCGTCGCATCTCTCGAAACGAGGATCGCTTTCCGAATTGCGTCCGCAGCTAGCGTGTCACACCCTATTCCACTTCCGCGCCTGATCTCCTCGGCCGTCAGCCAATCACCAGCCGCCGGCTCCTCATCACATGCTCCTTCCGCGCTCGGCCGCGCCTCCGACGGCGCTTTGGCCGCTCGCTGGTCGCCGCGGCACTCGCGGATCGACCGGCCGGGCCACAGCGAGAGCAAGAGCGAGAGCGAGAGCGAGCGCAGCAGCGACAGGGAGACCATGGGCGACTACGGGCAGTACATCGTGCCGGAGGCGGCCGAGATGATCAACTTCAAGGTGGGGCAACCGGCGCCGCCCATGCTGCCGCTCGACAAGATCCGCGCGAGCGCGGCACTCAAGTTCGCCGAGACGGACCCCATGTTCCTGCAGTACGGACACATCCTGGGGTACCCCAAGTTCCGCGCGTCGCTGGCGCAGTTCCTGACCAAGGGGTACGGGCACGAGGTGGACCCGGAGCGGCTGTTCGTGACCAACGGCGTCACGGGCGGGCTCTCGCTGCTCTGCTCGCTCTTCCTGCGCTCGGGCGACCTGGTCTTCATGGAGGAGCCGACGTACTTCTTGGCGCTGAGCATCATGAAGGACTTCAAGATGAACGTGCGGCAGGTGCCGATGCAGGAGGACGGGCTGGACGTGGACGCGCTCGAGGCGCTGCTCGCGTCCGGCGTCGTGCCCAAGATGCTCTACACGATCCCGACGTGCCACAACCCGACGGGCCGCACCATGTCGGTGGCCAAGCGCCGCAAGCTCGTGGAGCTGAGCGTGCGCTACAACTTCCTCATCGTGGCGGACGAGGTGTACCAGCTGCTGTCGTTCCCGTCCGTGACGCCGCCGCCGCCCATGTTCACGTTCGACACGCACGGCACGGTGCTGGCGCTCGGGAGCTTCTCCAAGATCCTGGCGCCGGCGCTGCGGCTCGGCTGGCTGCAGGCGTCGCCCAAGCTGCTCAAGAAGATCGTGGACTGCGGCCAGCTCGACTCGAGCGGCGGCATCAACCCCGTCGTGCAGGGCATCGTGCACGCGGCCATCGCGTCCGGCGCGCAGCAGGAGCACCTCGACTGGACGCGCCAGACGCTCTGGCAGCGCGCGGACGCGCTCATGACGGAGCTCAAGGCGCGCCTGCCCGCGGGCTCGACCTTCGAGGTGCCGGACGGCGGCTACTTCGTGCTCGTGCGCCTGCCCGAGCACATGAACGCGGCCGAGCTGCTGCCCATCGCGCAGCAGCACAAGGTCATGTTCCTGCCCGGCTCGTCCTTCAGCGAGTCCATGAAGAACTACCTGCGCCTGAGCTTCTCGTGGTACGACTACCACGAGCTCGCCGACGGCGCGCGCCGCCTCGCCGCCGCCATCGACGAGTACCAGCGCGTGATCGACGCGCGGCCGGCCGCCTCGGCGTCTGCTGCAGGGGCCGCCGCCGCCGCCACGAGCGCCGCCGTGCGCGTGGCGGTCCACGGCGCGCAGGGCCGCCTCGGCGCGCTCATCGTGGCCGAGCTGGCCAAGGCGACGGACGGCAGCGTGGCGTTCGCCGGCGCCGTCGACGTGCGCGCCAAGGCGACGGACGCGGCGCTGGCGGCCGACGTCGTGGTCGACGTGACGCTCCCCGAGGGCACCAAGGCGCTGGCCGCGTGGCTGCAGGCGCAGGACGCGAGCGCGTTCGCGAGCGGCAAGAAGCCCGCGCTCGTGGTCGGCACGACCGGCGCGCTGCCCACGGACGCGCTGGAGGCGTACGCGCAGCAGGCGGCCGTGGTGCTGCGCTCCAACTTCTCGGTCGGCGTGCCGCTCGTGGCCGAGCTGCTGCAGGCCGCGGCCTTCCGGCTGCCGGCCGACGGCTGGAACGTCGAGCTGACCGAGACGCACCACACCAAGAAGCTGGACGCGCCGAGCGGCACGGCCAAGACGCTCGCCAAGGCCGTGGCGGCCACGGGCGCGCCGTGCGCCGCGGCCGGCGTGCCCACGCACTCGCTGCGCCTCGGCGACGAGATCGGGCAGCACACGGTGCTCTTCGCCGGCCCGGGCGAGCGCATCGAGATCAAGCACCAGGCCACGCGCCGCGAGGTCTTCGCCATCGGCGCGCTGCGCGTCGCCAAGCAGGCCGCGGCGCTCCCCGCCGGCGTCCACTCGGACTAGAGGACTAGACGGCCGGCTGGGGCGCCGTTCGTCCTCGCGAATGGATGCATGGATGCATGGATGCATGGCTCCGTACTTGCTTCGTGTCATGTGAGATCGAGAGAGAACGAGAGAGAACGAGAGAGAGGACGAGAGAGCAATGGCCGGATCGATCGACCGATCGATCGACCTCACGGACCAACACGCAAGCCTATTGCGCTCGTTATCGCGGCCGCTAGTAGATGCGGAGGAGCGACACGAGGTCGCCCTGGCAGATCGGGCAGAGCAGCGCCGGACCCGGCGCGTTGCGTCGGTAGGCCGCGCCGTCCTCCTCGCAAAAGCACAGGTGTCCGCAGGGCACGACGGCCGAGACCGCGACCTTGTCCTTGCACACGACGCACTCGGAGCGCTCGAGCCCGACCGCGCTCTTGAGCGACTGCACGTTGCGGTCGACCTCGACCAGGAGGCTGCGCGTCGTCTGCTCCAGCACCCGCCGCTGGTCGTCCACGAGCGCCATCTTGCCGCCCATCTGCTCGCACAGGCGGTCGTACCGCGCGCGCACCGAGCTCTGCTGCTCCGCCTTGAGCTTCTCGAACGAGAAGCGCTTCTCCGCGTCCTTCTGCGCGGCCGAGAGCGCCGCCACCTGCTGCTCCGCCGCGTCCAGCTTGCTCAGCAGCTCCTGCAGCGCCTCGTGGAACTCGCTCTCGCGCTGCTTCCACCGCCGGCGCATCTGGATCTCGCCCTTGAGCCGCCGCTTCCACTCGACTTCGATGCACGTCAGCCGGTCCTTGTAGTGCGCCAGCTCGGCCGCCAGACTCGACTGCGAGGCCTCCACCGACGCGTCAGAGTCGTCGCCGGCGCTGTTGCCTCCTCCGCTAGTCACCGACAAGCGCGGACGCGCCTTGGGTGTCGTCGTCGCGCTCCGACCTGCCTCGCTCTTGTCGATGCTCACCGTCGCGTCGCTCGTCCATGCCGCCGCTCGTTCGACCGTCGTCGTCGTCGGGCTCTTCTTGGTCTTCGGCTTGGCCCGGCGGCGCGGAGTTGGCGTCTCGCTCTCCTTGCTCCTGCGCTTCTTGCCGCCGCGCCTTGCCGCACCGCGGTCGCTCGACTCACTGTCGTCTCCGTCCACATCGTAGGTCGGCCGTCCTGAGCGAGCGGATCGGCCGGCCGGCCGGCCCATGAGCCCGGGCTTGCGCGCCTTGTGCTGCTCGGACGGCGACTGCCAGTGGCACGTGTTGCGGACGCCACAGACCCAGCATTCCTGTCCGCGACTGGGCACCAGCCATCGAGAGGCAAACACTTCGGTCGGGTCGACGTTGAAGAAGCCTTCGCGGTCGTCCTCGTCCTCGCCCGGGTTGCACACGACCGCCATCATCGACTTGAGCTCCGCACGAGCAGGCGTCGAGGCGCCTCCGTTCGCCTTGGCCAGCGGGATGTAGACCTTCATAGGCGTCTTGTACTGCTGGTTCAGCGACGAATTCTTGCCAATGATGCGTAGCATCGGTGTCGCCTCCGCGTCCAGCGGCAGCGCGTTCGAGTAGTAGAATACGCCTTCCGTCGACACAGCGACGAGCGCGCGGCCGTCGTCGCTCGCGAACGCGCTCTCCAGGATCGTCTTGGATCGCCGCGACTTGCCGCTGCCAGAGTTGTCGAACTTCTCCATCTCGAACGACTGGCGAGGCGTCGCGCTCGCGGCCGCGGCCGTCAGAGGAACGAGCAAGCGGTACGCCTCGCCGTACGAGATGCCGTACGCGTAGCTGCCGTAGATCCCCATCAGGTCCTTGGTGTTCGGCACGTCAAAGTGTGACGTGGCGACGTGGACACCAATAGCAGCAGAAGCCGTCTCGTCCCGGGGTTTCACCCCCTCTTCGTCCTCGCCGCTCTTGCTCTCCATGTTCTCGCTGTATGCCAGCGACCATACGCGCAGGTTGCGGTCCTCGGCAATGCACGCGATCGACAACTCTCCGTGCGTCGACTCCTCGCCCGGGAGCATGGGAGGCGCGATGAAGGCCGCAACCGTCGCGGTGTTTCCGCCTGACACGATCGCGTGCAAATAGCTCCACTCGGGCTCCGACTTGCCCTCGACGAACTGCCACATGCGGAGCGTCCCAACGCCGAGGCCAAAGAGTAGATAGTAGCTGTGTCTGCTCGGAGAGTTGCCGATGTGAGCGTGGCGTTCGTGCCGATAGCAACAGAGGGCGGCGCGTACCTATTGGGAGCGTTCACGCCTCGAGGCGCGATGAACTTGGTCGCGTCCGCAAAGCCCTGTGCGTCCGGTACAAAGCGCCGCGAGTATTAGATACACCGAGCGCGTCTCTCCGAGAGGATGCATGCTTGCACACGGAGAGGGCTCGCACCCGAACTTTGTTGTCCGACAAGAATGACTTCTGGAACTGCTCAAAGTCGTCTTCAACGTCATCTGTCGGACAATCGCCAGCAGCATGGCATGGTGAGTCGCGTTGTGATCGAGCGTAGATCCAGTCCATCGTCCACCCGCACCTTTCTCGTTGCGGTAGTGGTCCAAGTTGATACTCATGACGACGCGAGGACCCGTGCGACAGCCAACAAAGATATAGCGTCCGTCCGGCGTGATCTTGACGCGTAGGTTCACGTTGGCGGACCCCTGGGTCGACTCCTCATCGATGTGACCAAGCAAGTAGCCATGGCGGTCGCTTGGAACGCTGCTGTCCATCTCGTAGAGTCTCACGGATCCGTCCGTGAATCCAACGACCACGATCTCTCCGTCAGGGCTGACATCCAACGAACTGGCGACGCCCTCGGTTGAAAAGCACATCGAGCGGTTCGCGATCGCGCTCCGCTTGGCAAACAGGGAGCGGGCAGGCTTCATCTCTCGCGCCTCTTCCGTGTGCGTTTGTTCGCGCTGCGTAGCCGCTGCTGCTGCCGATGTCGCTGTCGCTGCCGCTGTCGCTGTCGCTGTTTCTTGCTTGCGGTCGGGCGGCGAGGTCAGATCCACGACGGAAGCCTCGCTCGATGCATCTCTACTCTCAATAGTCTTCTCCGTAGTCGGAGACGACACCTCCAGGGAATCGTGGCGAGGTTTCGGAGCGAGTTTCGACTGGAAGGATTGGAACGGCGACTTGGAGCTCACTGACGAGGCCGTCGCTGCTGTCTTCCCGGTGTTCACGCGGAGCTCGATCTGGTCCAGCGCTGACTCTAGCCTTGGCGCAGTCGATGCCGGTCGCTGCGGTCGAGAAGTGTCCGCGCTGACTCCGGCAGTAGTAGTGGTCGTAGCGCTCGTTGAACTGGAGACAGTAGCAGTGTCATCGTCGTCTTGAAAGAGCGGCTTTCTGGGCGACGGCGCCGTGCGAGGTGCACGCAACGGACTCGTGAGGAACTGCCCAGGTCGGCGCATCGGACTCGCTACCGTGCCGTTGCGGACCGCCCGGGACGGACTCGCCATTGTATGGCTACCAGCAGCGCGCGGAGGTCGCGCTGGGCTCGACACGTTCATCGCTGCAACCGCCCGAGCACGCGCCGGGCTCACGAGGTGCAGTGGGTTGCCGCGGAAGTGTTGTTGCCGCTGCGGACTGGTCATGAGCGCTGCCAGTGATTCGCCAGCAGTGATCGCCCCTGAACTCGATCGCCGCGCCGGAGACAACGAGTTCCTCGAGGCAGCCGCCACCGTCGCGGCTATAGTCGTCGGGCCTCCGTTCGAGTCCACTGACGCAGATGCTTCCGCGAGCAGCAGCTTC
>JAADYC010000816.1:0-13042 GCA_023338135.1 Phytopythium kandeliae
AGTCCGAAGAAACCTGTCATCGACAGTAGCGAGGATGACAAGGCGAGGAAGAAGTTCCGCGAAGGCGAAAAAGTGGAGGTGCAGTACAAGGGCAAGTCCAAGTTCTACCCGGGCGTCATCTCTCGGTGTAGACTAAACGGAACGTATGATATTGACTACGACGACGGCGAGAAGGAGACTGGTGTGGCGGCAGAGCTGATTCGATCTCTATCGACTACTCGCGGGAGTTTTCATAATGATTCGTCTCCGAAGAAGGCACCTCTGCGTGTAGATACATCCGCTGAAGTGCAATACCGTGTTGGAACGCGTGTGGAGGCAAATTACATGGGCAAGGACAAGTTTTTCAAGGGTACGATTTCGCGAGCCCGCCCAGATGGTACCTACGACATTGAGTATGATGATGGCGACAAGGAGAGTCGAGTGGCGGCCCGTAGCATTCGATTACTCAAGCCACCGACTAGTTTTGGAACCAACAGCCCGTTCTCAATGGACCGGCCAGTGCGTCCAAGCCCTGCGGGTGGTGCGAGACGTCGCAGCGGGAACTCTTCTGACTAAGAAGCGAGTTGCGACGGACCAGACTTTAGTTGCACCATTGAGCTCGACAGAGGCGATACCGATCGCTGCTACAAGTCACTTGCGTTCGATTGTGGCGCCGTGTTAACGCAGCGAGCGCAAATATTGTGGTTGAATGATCGAATTTGCATGGACTGCTGGGAATCAATACCGCGGACAAGTGCACAAGGTTTCATGGTCGATGGTGACTTCAAATTCAGGGTGTGCCATCACCGTTGTGTGCACGATTTATCGAAATTCTCGAAAATCTTGAAAGACTGTCACCATCTGAGATGTTCGTTTGTTTCGTGATTGCAGGCCTGATCCTCAATGCTCGATAGGAGTTGGTGGCATCTTGTCAATGCCTCTCATAACTCAAAATGGGGTTCCTGAGAGGTAATCTATTGTGGCAATCAGCAAGAGCGCTGTCGATTGAACTTTCTAAATCGTCGTTGATTTCGTACTGACGTGGAGAGGTAAGACTACACGGCGCATAGAGTACGTGCCTAGGAAAGTAAATACTGTTGGTTGGATGACGTTGTCAACATTCACGTCAATGAACTTCCAAATAATGCGATCAGAGTGCCTGTTTCTGGTTGTCGTAGCATATTCGGTGGTTGAGTGAGTACCCACGCCTTTCAAAGCTCGCCCGAGTAAATCGTTGTGTTAGATGCATCAAATAGCAATCTGTGGTGAAAGTTGAGGCTGCCACGGCGGCTTTGACTTTGTCGGAGTGTTCAAGCAAAGCGGGACTTGGATCTGGTATGGTCGTCCCCAGAAGCAATCAGCGCACACAAACAGGATCGATCCGGTGACAAGGAATGAGATCTTCGCCGACAGCGTTCGTTTGTCGCGCTACGAATGGTATACATGGACACTTCACTTGCCTAGTGACACCAGGAGACGCATCAGCGGACCTAAACATTTGCCTCATCTCATAATGGCATTGCTTAGTTATAGCAAGCAACCGGTTCGCTCTCTCCTCGAGATGATAGATGCATCGTCTCTGCGCAGACGCGTGCCTTCACCTTCGTAGGCTGTCAGTGCCTTGGGTCGCACATTTGCACACTACACTTCTCCACGTGACTAGGCGCTGGGGACTAGACCGACTTCTATATCCCGTGCAGAAGAAAATGGCAACACCTGGTGCATCAGTCGAAGTGGCCACTGCGTGCTGTTGTCTTGTGGCTAATGACACTGCGAGCGGTGGTTGCACTGCTGCAGTCTCGCACGGAGCTCCGGCTTCGAATGGACGGCACGTGTAGATGGAACTGGAACTGGAACGTGCGCTTCTGCTGCTGCTGCTGCTGCTGCTGGTACTGTGCCGCGGGCTCCATCCCCACGACGGACGTGTTGACCAGTGATCCCATCAAGCGTTCTTTCTCTTTTGCGGCCTTGATTATGCCTTCTTCGTGCTTCTTCTCACCCTTGAGCTGGTGGCGAATCAGGATGAGACTAATGTGCGTGAACATGATGCGCCAGGCCTCGCTGATTTCATTGCTCCAGTTGCTTGGTCCTGATGTCTTCTCCATCGCAAACAATAGCGCACGTCCGACCAGGTCGAAGTGCTGTGGCTTCACACCAAAGCGTCGGTGTGTCTTGGTAAGTGAGATGACCTTGTCAATCATATTCACAGCCCCGAGCATTGCACGCGTGCCCGCACTGATGTGCACCAGGACGCGTCCGCGCACATGCATCGACGACCGGAAAATATTCTTGAGCTCGCTGCCGTTCTCCTCCAGGTACTGGTAGAAAATGTCGTAGAGCTCTGTGATCTTGTTGTTGGTTCTCTCGGACAGGTGCCCCTTGCCACGAGCTTCGCCTTGGGCGTTGGCCTTGGACTTGTTGCCGTTGCCAAAGACTGTCTCCCAGTGCTTGCCCCCGATCTGTCGATGCCGCTCGGTCGACTTCTCCGTGTACGGGAACGACGGCATGTACTTCTTGAGGAGACGGCGTTCCATATACGAGTACCGAGCGGGTTTCTCCTTGATGTTGTCTGGTAACTGCGGACCTTCATTCGACTGGCTGTGAGTCGCCCCCATGATCGCGGACGACGCTAGTGTGGGCGAATTCGGACGCGCGATCGAGTGTGAGGAAGTGAAAGGGCTTGGAAGGGGGAGACTTGCTGACTGCGCATGCCTTGTATGTGCGCTAGGCATTGACAGCAAAAGCCTTTCGCACAAGTCAGAGCTTGTGGCAGCCCTCTAGTTCTGGGCGGAGAGTACAGCGTGTTTACGCATGGTGCATGCATTGCATGGTGGTCAAGACGCTCTGACCTGCAGAGCCACCTGAGTTAGTGCATTGGCGCAAGAGTGTGCCTCAGTGACCTGATGTATGCCATAAATACCAGACAGCAACTGCAACAGCCGCAGATATGGTCCAAATCGAGTCCCTCAGAACCCCAGGCCAAGGAGCACACACATCACCTGACGCTGATTGATTGGCCGTGCCTTGAACAAGTGAACAACGAATGAGTAGTGCTCACACTCAGATTGGGCTGCTATCTTTATCGACCGATTCAACCGGCATCTTCGCCTCATGGTCCAGGTCTTATCTGCAAAGCATTAAGGCCTCTTTGCTGAAGATACCTCGCCCCCGCAACTGGGCGAATACAGCACTCGTGGGCAGACGAAATTCCATTCAAGCGCGCTTCGATACGCAAGCAAGCCAATGGGAGAGAATAGCGATTCCACAACTCGCGATAGTCTATAATTAGCCAGTGGCTAACTCTGCAAGTTGAATCTGCACCTTAAAGTAACGAAGGCTGAGATCAGTGGCAATTCGCTTGCCACGTCAGCGCTAGAGCGTTAGCACCGGTATACGTTGCTCCCCTATCGCGTAAATGTGCCTGGTCAGATATATACTACGACGAGAATTCGAACCGCCCCAGATTCCGGGTATTCAAGCAGACAGCGCTGAGAGGTGTTGGGGCGTGCGAATTGCAATCGATGCTTTTGACGAGCTGATCGCATCCGTGGAGCGATCACGTGAGCCAGGGGCGGCTTGTCGTTGGAAGTTGGCGCATTCATTGGCGAGAAGACGTTCGTACCGACGCGTGGCAGCGTCTAGATCCTCGTACGGCCCACTCAGTACTCCTTGGACATGAGCGTCGCCTTCATGACGCCAGCGAGTCCACACGTAATGCCGTGTTAGCTTCAGTAGAGAGGAGTAGTCGGACGACGGCAGCAGTGCTTCTCCATTAACTCGCTCACCAGCAGTCTTGGCAAGTCGAGGATTGCTCTGGGTGCAGAGTATTTGGACGATGCGAAATTGGTGACGATCTTCCTTGGCGCAAATCTTGACGCCGGCCTCGACGGATATCGTACAGATCTTTGGAAGCTTGCGGAGAGCGGCCCGGTCGACGTCGACACTGTAGTCGATGAAACCATCCTCGCACTCGTGCATCTTCTGATTGCGTGGTGAGTGCATTTCTAGTTCATGGTCATTAGATTTGTCGTCCGGTTTCGATCGAGATTGTTCGCAGTTGGCAGAAGTGAGGCGCTGCAAATGCCAGCGGCGAAAGCCTCGTTGAATCCTAATGACGGCTGCAGCATCAGTGAGGTTCGCAGCTGAAGCACGGCATGAAGCCCAGTCTCTCATGGCTTGCTGAATCCTGCGGGCAGCACGATCTTTGCGGCAGCTTTCATCATCTTGTTCGATCTTCTCGAGTTCCAGGAACGCATTGATGGTACTGCCAGCTCTCGACCAAGGTTTCCATCCACTCACCGATGATGCAAGGCCGCTTGCTGGATCTCCCCACGGCAAAGTGACCAGCCACTGCAGCCACTTGCATGTGAGTTCAAATTCATTTGAACCACCTGGTATCGCCGTGAGCTTGCTCACTTCACGCTCAAGAGACATGCGAACATTCTCAGGGGCACCCGAGGCGACAACGGCAGCAATGAGGCGATGAACCGTGGCTTCCTTGATAGTAGATGACACTGAGTCATTGTCGGCAAACAGTGTCGAACAGTTTGATTCACTCGGAGCCACGATAGTTGTCGTAGCACGCGCGGACTGCTCTTTGCTTGGACCACTACTCTCTTGCTGAGCCGCTCGACACTTGTTGCGTAGCTCAGCGACACCAGGAAGCGGGAGTATCTCAAGTGATCTCGCAAAGTATGCCTCGGCAAGATCGAACTGCCGCCGGCGCAGCAGCTTCTTGCCGATATCGCGCGAGAGACCTGCATCTAGAGCCAATTCGTGCTGGGAGGCAGCGCTTTGGTCGGGCGATGCCTGCGCGAGATGGTGTCCCAGCATTTTATCATCACCATTTGCACCGTCATGTGCTGAAGGAATGGTTGCAACTCGTTTGTAGCCCTCTTCGCTGCCAGTTGAAATCTTGAACAAGGAGTCACTGGCTATGCCAATCAGCGATGGATCCAAGAAATCGCCGCCAATCAGCCGACTTGTGTCGCTGTTGATGCGCAAAAGTTGCAAGAGAGTGCCCATCTGGCTCTGCAACTGATCGATTTGTCGTGTGAAGCTGGTATTTTGCTCCTCACATGTGCTCTGGTGTGCGCTCTCTCGCTGCTGAAATTGAGCGATTGATCGGTCAAGCAAGTCGACGCGTGTACTCAGGATATGCTTCTCATTCCGCGCGGCACGAAGCGTTGACCTCAGAGATTGTACTTCGTGGCGAAGGTACAAAATCTCTACATCGCGCTTCACTAGTGGAGAATCGATACGGTCTAACAACAACATCTCATTTGCAGCGGGACTTTTTCCAGGAACTTCGCGTCCAGTAGAGTCATCGTTGCTGCCACATGGCTCCATTTCAGCTACCTCCCGTGTCAACGCCTGGTCCATTGTCGCGCCGGCCGATAGAAGTTTCTCAATGATGAACAGTAAGTCTGACGTGTTATCGTCTTCGCGCTCGTTGAGCATTTCGCATGAGATAGCAAGCGGAGAAGAACCGCTGGAGTCAATTGCGTTCGCGTCTGCGCTTGCTGCGAGTAGATACACAGCACAGTCAGAACGCTCATGTCTGCACGCTAAATGCAGTGGTGTGGCACCGTCAACATCGCGCTCATTCACTCCATCAAACTTGTATGTTCCATCTTCTGTGACTTGGGCATTGGCCGTTAAAAGCAGTTCGAGAGTGGCGGCGCTTCCTGCGACAGTGGCAAGGTGGATTGGTGTTGAGCCGCCGATATCAGCAGTAAGGAGTCGCATGCGTCCATCGTCCACTTCGTCCGTTTGATTCCAAGAACTGGCAGCCTGAAGAAGTAGCTCAACGCAAGGCGCATGCGTGTGTGCACTTGCAACGTGCAGCGCGGTCTGCGCTGCGAGATCAATATCGAAAGGCGACGCGCCGCGCTGAAGTAACAGCTCTACGATACGCTCATTTCCTCCGATGCATGCGTAGTGGAGACTACAGCGCCAAGTGCTGTCACGGGTCGAAATGAGCTTCTTCGTCATATCTTCGTCATCTCCACAGGTTCTCTCGATGTGGTGAATGCACGACTCGTAATCTCCAGCTTGACAGATAGCGTGAAACGCGCGCACGTCGTTGTCGAGTTCTTCCAGCGCTTCTCCGTTGTCGAGATCCTCCAGTGCCTCTCCGTTGTCGATTGAATCCCGATTTCTGCTCGACCCGGAGCCTCCTTTGCGGACATAAGCGCATAAAATGTCCGCGTTGCGATCCGCCTGACTAATGGAAGACTCTGACCCAGTACGTGCCAAAAGGTCAGCGGCTGCTAGCCCAGCAGCCACACACAGTACGCGAATGCGCGCCACTCGGTCAGCAATGAGTCGCTGGAATGTTGTGCTGGAGACCATTACAGCGGGAATCGTGATGTGATCCGTCGAGATGCTGTCTACACTCATGACAAACGCCGCATCTGGATCACTCAGGTCGTCGTTGCCAACAATGGCGGCAATTGCACCACATGCTTGGACGCGCTCCAGTTTAGCCGGGAATGTGCATACACCCCGCTTGATGAGTGCGATGCTGCCGTACAACGCGGCCGCATTCGCAAGTTGGTCCGTGTTCGCGAGTACGGGGTCGCAAACGACAAGCCGGCTATCGAACACGGCGCCACCTCTCACATGACAGAAGTCGGCCAGCGGTGCATAATCGACGTGGTACGCATCCGCGCTGGTCGCCCATTGCACGAACGCAACGAGCGGTGCGGGGTTCTCTGCTGGTAGCACCGCCGTGATGGGAGTCTCGGTAGCTATGGCTGGTAGTTGACGACCGGAAGATGCAAGTAACTGCGATACTTCGGTTGGCCTCTCCTGCTCCTCCGATGTTGACCTTGTGTTCTGCATTCCGGCGTTCTCACACGGAGTCTGCCTCGCGTTCGTCTGTGCTGGCTGTGGTTCCATCAACTTGATCAGCGCTGTCGTCTTCCGCTTGAGTACGTTACCGACGCCCCAACCTCCTCCATTTCTTCGCTGCTGCTGCTCCTCGAACGCTTGCTTCATCTCTTGGCGAATCCGTAAGCTTTCCGCGGTGGCTACCACCGCCTCTTGGTGTCTGAGCACCTCGATCATCAACACGCCAGACGAAGTCGTAGGCGGGAACTTCTGAAACAGCTCGCGCACGTCGAGCAAGCACATCATGACGCATGGGATCGTTATTGCCGGAAGCGGCAACGCGGCACCGAGCGGCAGCGCGTCTTCCGCCATGGTGAAGGCTGCGTCGGGTTCCTCGCGGGTGTTGTTAGCAAGCACCATGGCGACCGCACCGGCCGCCTGCACTCGACGTGCCTTGTCCGCGAAGGAGCATCCACCGCGCACGACCAGTGCAATCGCGCCGGCGACGTCCTGCGCGTTCGCGATCTCTGCGCACTCGGCACGCGGCGGGTCCACGCACACGAGTCGAGCTGTCAGCGCCAGCGGCGTTTCGCGCAGGGGTCCGAAGGTGGCGAGCGGGCATGCGCGGCGGTGGCCCGAGCCGTCCCACGAGACGAAGCCGAACGTTGTGGGCTCTGTGCGATCCATGGCGAGCACGGCCGCTCTGTCGGGAACAACGCGAGACGTGGAGTGCGTCTGCTAATCAAGCGACTCAGCGATCGATTATGCGTCCTTTCACGGCTCGCCAAAAGATTCCCATTCAATGGAATGTTGGTCTTTTGCTGGTCATTCCGTATCAACATGCATGTAAATGTGCGTACTCCGTAATAGAATGCTTGCGCTACGAGGCAGCACAGTATGCATCGCATCGATGACAGCGATCGAGCGCGGCTGCTCTTCCCGACGCCGATGGCGCCTTCGTTCATTCTCCAATTCGCTCGGTGACCGATTTGCGACGCCCGACCGCCAGGATGTACAAGAACACGAACGCTATGCCCAAGCACGCGGACGGCTCCGTGCTGCACCTCGGCGTCAAGCCCGGCGACGGTGCGTCGCGCCTGCCTGCCTCCTCTCTCGCGCGAGGAACGCTCACCAGGCGCTCTCGCTCTCGCTCACGCGCGTGTGCCGCCGCTGCAGTGGCGAACCGCGTGGTATCAGTGGGTAGCCTGAGCCGCGCGACGCTACTGGCGCAACAGCTCGACGGCGGTGCGTTCGCCACGCACTCGTCGTCGCGCGGATTCACGACGTACACGGGGACGATGGACGGGGTGCCGGTCTCCATCATCGCCACGGGCATGGTGCGTCCTGCCTTTTGCTCTCCCGTGCAAAGAATGCAAGCGACGGCTAATGTCGGTTGCGAGCGCAATGCGATGCTAGGGCGTCCCGAACATGGACTTTGTCGTGCGCGAGACGCGCGCCATCGTCGACGGGCCGATGGCGATCATCCGGTTAGGCGGCTGCACCGACGCTTGAAGCACAGAACAGTAAACTGAGTGGTGTTGTGCGGACTGGCAGTTTCGGGACGTGCGGCGGCGTGAGGGAGGAGATCGTTCCCGGCAGTGTCGTCATCGCCGGCAAGGGTTCTGTCTACGTCTCACGCAATCCGGATGCATTCTTCCCCGACGCACCAGCCTCCGAGCCGACCTACCACGTCTCGCGCGTGATGCCAGCGTCGGAGCAACTCTCGACAGCGGTGCGGTTTTCCATGGCAACATGGGACAGCATCCTATGACTGACCTGTAGCAATATCCCCACAGCTCGAGTTGGCTATGCATGCCGAACTGCCGTCGCTGCGAACCGTCCCGTCGATCGCAAGCTCGCCTGATCGTGACGCCATTGGCGTGTCCAACGGACTGAATGCCACGGCGTGCTCTTTTTACAGCTCACAAGGTGCATCTTGGGTCCAGGTTCAGCATTAGAGTGCTGATGCCGACTGTAGCTGTGTGCACTAACGACTGAGTCCGCATGGCGCAGGACGGATCGACTCGGCATTCGATGACCGCAACGACCACGTCATCGAGGATTTGTTGACTCAACTCCCGGACCTTCACACACTCGAGATGGAGACATTCCACCTGTGCGTTTCGAGGCTGTCTGCTCGCACTTCTCGTGGCTGTCGCGGCGAAGACCCTGACGCTTTCGATATGTCCGCCCTTCAACCAGTTTGGACCTGGCACAGCGCAGCCGCGGATCCATTTCCGCTACGGCTGCCGTTCTGGTGGTGGCGAACCGTCCGACAGGCCAAGTGGTCGCTACTAATGTTCTTCAGACTGTCGAGAAGTTTTGGGGCACCACAATCTTGCGCGCGTTGGCCAAGGCTCCGCTCGAATAAACGACGAGATGGCGATGCGCTCGCAGGTGCCCGCACGGCACTGTAGCCGCACGGGGGGCGTAGGTGAATTCACCGAAAGAAAACCGATAGCCTTCGAAACTGATATCTGTCGAAGTCGTTCGTCCTTCTCGGTTGTACTTCGCGGCACACCTGCACTGAAAAATATGCTGCTGGCACAGCTAATCTAGACGGTAGCATACGCTCATCTGGATAAGACATCGGTCGCTGCAAATGAGCGAACGAACGCTCAGCCTTGGGTGTCACTGCGGCCGACCAAACAGCAGCACCGCCACTGGTCGAGCGAGAGACTGGACACACCATGAAGACGGCGAAGGTGGATGCCAAGGTCGACGCGACACTTACAAAGACGAAGGTTGGCGGCTGCTGGCTCACTCTTGGTTGTCGCGCTTCCTTCTGCGGTACGTGAAACGCACATAGCGTGTGCCCCACTTCCATCTGCTGTCAGACTGTGGTGGACGATCGATCTACTTCTCCCGATCTAATCCCCGGAGTTGCTTTCAACTTCAAGTGGCTGCCACCAATTACACTATTCGGAATCCAACGACTGGATCTTCAACGAGCGCAAAACATCTGCCTCCGTCGACTGTAGCGGAGCCATCGCCGACTGCAGTCCGCCAGCTGTATTCGCAGCATCGTCATGGGCCATGTATCCGAACGTAGCCCTCTCGTTTTCCGCGCGTTTCCAAACACTTCAACCTCAGTAACCCTCCGATCATACTCCAGACTATAACTGCAACGGCTACATGCCTGGACTGGCGCCGCCCTCTACTCCGCTCATTCTCGTGCATAACTCCGCGTCGCTTTGAGCACTTATACGGTCGCGCCTGGACCGAGGTCACGCCACGTCATGGCGACTAGTGCCCCACGGAGTCGCCATCCACTGACTAGTGGACTTGACTGGATGTGACCTATTGGGTTTCCCTCCGCCTTATTCGCCACGGTCTCTGCCGTCTCTGCCGCCGCCACCGCCACCGCCGCCGCCGCCGCCGCCGCCGCCGTCAATTTCTGCGCGCTCACACATTCTCAAAACCTTCTCCCCTCCCTCTCCTCTCCTCTTTTCTCTCCGCGGCGCGTTTCAGCCCTCAGTCCTTAGTCCCCAACCATTCAACCGACTGCGACCGCCATCCGTCGCCCACGTTACGACTGACAAGATGACTGTGATCGCAACTGGCTCCGTCGTCCGCGCTACCGCTGATGTGCTCGACCAGGTGCTGGCAGTCTCTCTGCAGTCCGTTTCCCGTTCAGTCAAGACCCTGGCCTTTCGCTCCGTCCTCGTGATCGCCGATCAGTTCGAACCTGGCGTGTCGAGCCGCATCCAGGTCCGCCGTGACTTTGTCTCCACCATCGATATTGCCAGTGCCAACGAGACGACAACGTGCGCCATTTCCGTCGAGCCTGTGTGGCATGCGGCTCAGTCGCTACCCAAGGGCATGCCTGTTTCGATTGTGCTGCCTGCTCCGGATATGGCGCTGGAAGTGGCAATGCAGCGGATCTTCGAGCTCGAGTACGAACTGGATGAGCGCCAGTCGACGCTCGACATGGCTGCACACGGCAAAGAAGTCGACAAGCGTGAACCGACTGCTGCGGACATGCATCTCGCTGCATCGACGGGTTACAACGAGCAGATATTCATGACCATAGAGGATCGTGTGGTCGTGATTAAGGCCGCGACGAGCCAACTTGACGTAGCGGAATGCGCCATCGACACCCGCTCGGCACACGCCCGCAGGCTGGAGACGGAGATCATTACACTCGAGTTGCGGCTTGATAACGGTTCGTGGCAGCTCGAGCGCTTCAAGGCCAGTACAACTTCGCTCCATTCGGAAATTCCCAACGCCACGCGGAAGATGGAGCAGCTGAAGACCAAGGTTGCTGCGCTCCAGTCAGAACTCGGCGGCATGATGCACAAGTATCCGCGAGCGCCACATAATATTGAAGTGGTCAAGCAAGCGACAGCGTACGCCGAATAACTTCTGGAGAACGAGCGTGCCCGTCTGGAAACCGCGACCAAAATGGCTGACTCGACCAGGAAGTCTGCGGTAAGCTCCGCCACGAGCTCTACTTCCTCGCCAGACCACCCTGCACCGACTTCGCACCAGCAACCGAGCATCGGATCGACTGCTGCCAAGACGTGGTTCGGTTTTCGCTCACGCATCTCTGTCTCTCTTCGCGGTCTATCCAACACGGTCGGTCCTCTCGATGTCGCCCACGCATCCAACGCGGCTCCTTCTCCAAACATGAACGACAAGGGCACCGATAGCTCGGAGCGACGCCGAGACGAGCAGCAACGACGGCCGAAGCCGGCGCGGACTTCGCGACTGTCCCACGCACGCAAAATCGAGCTTCAGCGTCCCGTTGCTGACGACAAGAGCGCGCGCACTCGCACGGCTACGACCCTGACGCTGCCGAGCTCCTTGACGCGGCAGCGACTGTCGACTCCGCCTGACCTTTGCACCCCGACCATGGAGCGCCACCAACCATCACCACGCACTCGCACTGAGATCGACTCGACTCGCACTAAGCTGTACGCTAGTCGTAGCCTGTAGTCTAGAGTCGGTGAGCTGTCGTTTTTCGATCGTTTTGTATTGGTGAAACCGTATTCCAGAAATGGATCAATGAAGTATGAAACGTGAGCTTTGCCTGCATGACTTTGGGCGTTCCTAGCAACTCGCTCGCAGTGTCTCGGTACCCTTTACAGCTTGAGTCAATGAAGGAGTAAAGGATCCAGGGACCCCCTGTGCGGTGGAGGATAGAGCACGAGTTGTTGGCCATCTGGCAGTGTGATACCTTCAACTTGAAGTGCTCTTCAAGTCGGAGTAGCGCTTCAAACCAACTGGCTGAATGTCATGCCATTCCTTGCGAGTCCGATGGCAGGCAGGAGTTGCGGAACGTGAGCTACGCCGTCTTGGGGAGGTTCGACGCTCGCTTCGATCCGACTGGAGATGGAGAGTGGCTCTCCTCAGCACATACCGATGCCAACTGCGTGGTCGACGGTGAGGACGCTCTCAAGTGGCTGCAGCAGTGTCGTCGTCGTCGGCGGCGGTGGCGGCGGTGGCGGTGGCTGCAGCAGTGTCGGCATGGAGCCTTCCTGTCCTCAGTCGCTGACGCGGCTGCCGCCACTGCTTACGGAAGGGCTCGAGGCACTGCACAAACTATTGCCGACCATCAAGTAGCTGCTCGCGGACCTGTATACGTTGGACGACGAGCTACACAATGCACACACGCGCGCCAAGGAGAACGACGCCGGCGTCGAGGGCGTCGCGACCAAGTATGAAGAGTTCCTCGCGCACCGAGAAGCCATGGTGTGCGCTCTCCAGCGTGCGGGCATCGCGGTGTCTTCGCAGTTGTACCTCAAGAGCGACGACATCGAGCTCACGGTACATGCGTCCTCTACGCGCCGCCCAGGGATGCGCGCGGTGCTGGCTCGCTCTCGTGATCGCCACTGTCTGTGAGCACAGCGCCGCCAGCGCAAGGAGAAGAAGGAGCGCGCGCAGGGAAGTCCGCGCGTCCGAGCACGACGGCCACGAGTGCGTGCGTGGACGCGGGGCAGCCGACTGCTGGCCCTCCCTTCGATACCATCGCGCAGGACACTGGCACGGCATTGCCTGTATGACTGCAGTCGCGATGCCACCATGAAAGAGCTAGATAGTAGCTATACTAGATTTCCACCGCTCGCTTCACGAGCGCGCCTACCTACTGGCTACTACCTAGAATACGGGCTGGACCGTGTGAGCAGGTTCGAGTCGAAACTCCCGGACTCACGCTTTCTCGCTCTTTACCAACTTCTTCAACCGCGTTGCAACTACTCCGGTCTTGATCGCTCTTCGAGCATCTCCG
>JAADYC010000817.1:0-13023 GCA_023338135.1 Phytopythium kandeliae
AAGATGTAGGAAGCGTGTATTTGCACATCGATGCAAAGTATAGACACCACACCCACAGTCTCCATCATTCACACTCGCATAACTGACGCTCCCCATGAGTCCTTCTCGGTGCGTCGTCGAGCTCGCGTACGTGTCCGTGCTACTTCTCGGTTCTCTTCGTTGCTGCATTGCGGATGGTGTCGTACAGTTTCATCTTGATCCTCACACAATGCTGGCCTACCCCTCTCGTTTTAATTGGATAAATCATCTACCCTGTGTCGATTGGCTGAAATGCGGCTTCCGTCCGTCTCCGGGCCAATCCGCGCGCGTAAACCTCGTGACTCACATCTTTCCGCCATCTTTTCCAACGGGAGCGCTGCCGGGCAGTGCTCCACGAGCTCCGAGTCCGAGTGCGCGCGCGTCGCTCCGCTCCATTCACCGCCGCGGCCTCTCCCCCACCGGCGGCGCGCGCACGTGCACGTCTGCGGCTCTGCGGCGCGCTTGGCCTCAGTCGCCCAGCCTCCCGGCGCGAGCCGTCTCGACCGACGCCGCGCAGCTGGCAACCCGCCGCCCGCCGCCATGGTGCACTTCAGCCTGCGGCTGCGCGAGAACATGTACGCCGAGTGGCGCGACGACTACGTGGACTACGAGCGGCTGAAGCGGCTGCTCGTCCGGCAGCAGCAGCGCCACGAGCAGCAACTGCACGAGCGCTTCCAGCACCAGCAGTACCACCAGTACCGGCCGTTCGAGGCCGCGCCGCAGGAGTTGCCGGCCGAGCTGCCAGCCGAGCAGCCATCGGAGTCGTTGGAGCCGCCGGAGCCGCCGGAGCGGCCGCTGCGGCCTGCGCTTGAGATCGACGCGGACTTGGAGCAGTCGCAGCCGCAGCCGCAGCCGTCACAGCAATGCCGTCCGCAGCCGCTGGCGCCGAGCGAGTCGCCGGCGTCGGCTGCGCGGCTGTCGGTCGCGTCCTCGGCCTCGTCCGGGTCCTCCGGCTCGGGTGGCACCTCGCGCGCCTCGATGCGGCTGTCCTCGCTCGTGGATGTCGACGAGGCGGACGCCACGGACGGCTGCAGCACGCCGCGGCTGAGCGACCTGAGCGAGCAGCAGTGGCAGCCCATGGCGACCGCGACCGAGGCGGCCGACGGTGCCGCCAAGCCCATGGCGAGCGTCCGCGCGTCGCTCGCGCGCCTGTCGTCGGCGGTCGCGTCGCGCGCGCGCCGGTCCGGCAGCATCAGCAGCATCAGCAGCCTGTCGTCCGCCGTGATGGCTCGCGCGCGCCGGTCGCGCAGCTCGTCGAGCCTCAGCGGCGGCCGCGGCGAGCGCCACACGCTGCTATCGGCCAGCGGCGGCGGCGGCGGCGGCGGCGGTGGCGGCGGCGACTCGGTCTCGTTCGAGGACGCGCTCGAGTTCGAGTACGACAAGGTCGAGCGCGCGTACTCGCGGCTGACGGCGCAGTTGGCCGACCACCTGTCGCTGCTGCGCGGCCAGTACCGCGCGGACGCGTCGGCGGCGACGCGCGAGTCGCTCAAGCGCGCGCTGGTGGAGCTGCACCGGCTGCTGCACCACCTGGAGAACTTCGCGCTGCTCAACTACACGGGCTTCGTCAAGATCCTCAAGAAGGCCGACAAGTGGCAGCGGCTGCACGCCGGGCTGCTCGCGGCGTCGCCGGCCGCGCCGCCGTCCAAGGCGCACGACGCGCGGCTGCACGCGTTTGCGTTCGCCAAGGCGCGGCGCTGCCGCGAGCTGCTCGCCGAGGTCGAGGCGCTGTTCGCGGACCGCTTCTGCGACGGCGACCGCGCCGTGGCGCTCGCGACGCTGCTGACCAAGCGCGAGGTGATGGTCAACTGGGCCCACATCTACCTCGGCATGAAGGCCGGCGCGTGTCTGCTGCTGCTCGTCTGGGTCGGCTGGGACTCGCTCATCGTGCCGACCTTCCGCAGCGAGCGCGAGCGCCACGTGATCGACCTCGTGCTCACGCGCGCGTACCCCGTGTACCGCGGCATCGGCGGCCTGCTGCTGCTGCACTGGCTGCTCGGCGTCTCGCTGCTCGTCTGGCGCGCCGCGCGCATCAACTACCGCTACATCTTCGAGCTGGACCCGCGGCGCGCGCGCGACGCGTCGCTGCTGACCATGTCGTACCCGGACGTGCTCGGCGACGCGACCAACCTCACGATCGTCTTCCTCGTCAACGTGCTGCTCTACTACAAGGTCGTGAACGCGTACTTCCCCGAGGAGATCCTCGCGCGCGGCTACTACCCGCTGGCGCTGGCGCTCTACGCGCTCTACTTCTACCTCTCGCGCGCCTGGCGCACGGGCTTCCTGCGCACGCTCTGGGAGATCGTGGCCTCGCCGCTGTACGCCGTCTCGTTCTTCCACACGTTCGTCGGCGACTACCTCACGAGCACGGTCAAGGTGACGCAGGACCTCGCGTGGTCCGTCTGCTTCTTCGGCTCGGGCGAGTTCCTGCTCAAGGACCGGCCGCCGGCGCCGGCCGCCGCGGCGCCGGGTGACGTGGCCGCCGCTTTGGCCGGCGGCGCCGACGACGGCAGCTGCCAGAACAACGTCTACTTCGTGAACCTGGTCGTGCCGCTCGTGTGCGCGCTGCCGCTCTGGTGGCGCTTCCTGCAGAGCCTGCGCCGCGTGTACGACACGCAGACGTGGTGGCCCAACCTGCCGAACGCCGGCAAGTACGCGCTCACGCAGGTCGTGGCGCTCTTCGGACTCTTCCACCCGCTGCGGCCGGCCGGCGGCGGCGGCGAGACGGCGGCCGAGGCCGAGGCGGCCGCCACGCAGCAGCGCGCCTTCCTCGTCCTCTGGCTCTTCCTCTTCACGGCCAGCTCGCTGTACACGTGGATCTGGGACGTGACCATGGACTGGGGCCTCGGCCGCCCGCAGTACAAGTTCCTGGGCGACTCGCAGATGTTCTCGCGCCGCTGGGTCTACTACGCGGCCATCGTGGCCGACCTCTTCCTGCGCTTCTCGTGGACGCTGACGCTCATCCCTCCGCGGTCCTCGCGCGACTGGCTGCCGCGCTACGTGGCGCCGGCCACCATGGTGCTCGAGCTCTTGCGCCGCACCTTCTGGAGCTTCTTCCGCCTCGAGAACGAGCACCTGCGCAACACGCAGGGCTTCCGCCGCGTCGACTTCATCCCGCTGCACTACGACCACGGCGTCGGCGCCGACGAGGACGAGGACGCCAAGGCCATCGTCGAGCCGCTCGAGTTCAAGGTCTTCGTCGCCAAGATCCTCGGTGTCACGCTGCTCGTGCTCGCGCTCAGCGTCGCCGCCATCGTGGTCGAGAAGGACGGGTAGGCGCAGACGGACGCACGCACAGACGCACAGACGCAGACAGCCAACGAGTGGGTTTCCATGTGTATTCATTCACTCGACGCCTACAGACGCCAGGCGGCTCAAGCCTCCGGAGCAGCAGCCGCGCCAGCGCGCAGCTAGCCGCGCCTGTGAGCCTCGCGGAGCGAGCGGCCGCGCCGAGAGACGCCGGGCCAGGCCGTGTGCGCACTCAGAACTTGACCTCCTTGAGGCCCCACTTGATGTAGAGGAAGAGCGGCGTGACGGCACCCTCCGGGTAGTACGAGTAGGCGAGGCCGGCCTCCGAGTCGCACGACTTGAACATGAAGAACTGCAGCTCCTTGTACATGGACACGAGGTACTTGACGATCTCCTGCGCGTCGCTCTTGAAGGCGGCGAGCTGCTCGTCGCTCGCGTTCGTCGACTTGAGGTGCTTCATGACCTTGCGGAAGTACGACTTGAGGTACGTCTTGAGCTCCGTCCGGCTGTCGAAGCCCGTCTCCGTGTAGCCGAAGCCGATCGTGTCGTCGATCACGTTGTTGACCGTCTCGACCGAGTCGTCCGGGCCCTCGTCGGCGCCCGCGCCGCCGAACGCGTCGCCGCAGCCGATGTCCACGTTGTCCGAGCCCTTGGCCACGGAGCGCGACGCGACCATGAACATGCCCGGCACGACGTTGCCCTCGGCGTCCTTCACGTCCAGGATCTTGTTCGAGTCCGACATGACCTCGTCCTCCGTGAAGATGTCCTGCCACACGAGCATGGTTGATGGGCGAGCGGGCGACGCGAGGAAGCGGGCGGGGCGGCGGAGGGGAAGAAGAGCTTTTGCCGGAATGGACCGGCCGGGCAGTGCCGCGGATCACTGCCGTCGCTGGTCGTGGTGGCCACCAGTTCTCCAATAGGGGGCGGCTGCGGCCAGGGTTCGTCGGAACGAGGCGCTGCAGTGCGTGGACTGGAGGATTATAGCCGCAAATGCCAGCAGCGAATCCCCTCGATGTGTAGAAATCCGCAAGCATGGGAGCAGTCTGCGCGGATCAGACTCAGCCCCGCCTCCGAGCCAAGTCGCTCGAGGACCGAGACGCGGCGCCGAGCGACGACCAGGCTGGCGGCGCGAGCACGGCCAGCCATGCGCGCGGATAAACACCGCGCAGCGACTCGCAGAGCGTCCAGGATGGCGGCGATCGCCGTCCGTGGTCGCCGCGGCGCCGTCGCGCGAACGAATCCTCAGACTTGCATCAGAGTCCATCAGCCGCACAGTGCCCTTGCTCTCACAAGTCGTTGCTGCACCGGAGTGACACGCCGCCGCGACTGTTGGTGCACCGAATGATTGTCACGGCGTCAACTGGAAAGTGCGCCAGCGAGCGAGCCAGCCCTGGCAGCCACCTCCCGCCGTCGAGGCGCGGTGCGTCCGCGCGCCGCTGCCGAGCTCCAGCCATCCCGTCTGCACGCCTGCTATCGCACCGCGGCAGGCCAGCTCCGCGCGCGCGCGCAGCCCAGTGGCGGGCGGCTCGCGCGATCCGATCCGCGGCCGCCATCGCCCGCTTCGATCGCATCACGGAAGCCGCCCAATGAGATCGCGTAATCCTATCCCGTCAGCGAACAGAGCGGGTATACCTTAGCGAGGCACAGCGAATCTCGGTGCCTCACCGATTTGAACCCGATATCCGCTACCAAGGGCTCTGATCTCCTCGAGTTGTCACTCCGCGAAGAATGGCGACATACCACTACAGCCGAGACATGTATTTATGAAGGCTTCAACAGAACCTGAAGCGGCCGCCTCGGTACCTCTGCCAAGCCAGCTAATAGCGCGACCGACGCCAAACCAAGTTCGCCCAGCGGGCACGCCTCGCCGCCGCTGGTCCTGCGCGCGCGCTGCTCGGCCGCCCCCTCTCGCGCCTTCCGCGCGCGCTCGCCCGGCCTGCAGCAGCCCTCGCGGCCGCGCAGACTACGTGGACGGGCTAGCGAGGCGCCATGTCGAAGGCGCCGAAGCAGAAGAAGGCGCAGCTGCACTACGCGCCGTACCAGTCCTCTAGCGTGAGTCGCTCGCGGTCAGACTGGCTCGGTCGGCGCCGCTGGAGGTCTGTACTGACGCCGTGTGTGCCTCTCGACTGCCTACGGGCGACAGAGCGGCGATGTCCAAGCCATGGAACTCGTCGGCGCCGACTTCCCGCCCTACCTCGACCCCGTGCTCATGTACGTCTCGCCGTCTCTCGCCCTGCCTCGGACACCGCCGCTCGTCGGACGCTGACGCCGAGCGGGCGTCCTGATACCAGGGGCCTCCCATCGAACCTGAGTCGGAACCTGTGGGACGACTGGAACGAGAGCGACGCGAACTTCCAGGTCAAGTTCGACATGTTCAGCGACGAAGCGGCTAGCACGACGAGCACCGCACCGTCCTCAGCCGCGGCCATCAGTCCTGGCGCGGCCTCGGGCGGTCTCGCGCAGCAATCTCCTCTTGGCGACTCGGCGCCTCCACCGAACCCGCGCGCTCTGATCGAGCGCTCGCTGAGTGAGGACATTGCGAGTATGCTGGACGACGGCGGGGACCTGGTGCTGACGCCCGGCGCGAACTACCATCGACCGACGACCGACGCCGAGATCGGCGGAGCGAACCGCAACGCTCTACCGCCTCAGATCTCGACCAGCGGTGGTTCGTTTGCGAACCAGCAACGGATGCCACCTGCTCAACACGAGCGGCCACATCAACAGCCGCGGCCGCAGCAGGAGCAACCGCAGCTCCAGCAGATGCATCAAATGCAGCAGCATTTCCAGATGCAGCAGATGCAGCAGATGCAACAAATGCAGCAGATGCAGCAGCACTTCCAGATGCAACAGCAACTCCAGCAGATGCAGCAGCAGCAGCAGCAGCAACAACAACAACATCAGCGTCACGCGGCCGCAAGCGGCGGCACGAGTTGGATGGACGCCTTCACTACGTCTGCGAGCAGCGGAGTAGCGCAATCGGAGAAGAGCGCGCTGGAGAACGCGGTCGCCGCTGCGTCGTCAACGCTAACGGCGATGCCTCACGGACCTGGACTCAGCGGAGACCCATCGCCATCGCCCCATCGTAGCGGACAAGCTCGTCCCAGCTCGGAGTTGTCTTCGATTACATCGCCGCCGCAATTCAACATGTCTCCTTTTGGACTCCAGACCCCGGGCGACGGCAATGCTACTCCCGGGCAAAAGAGGAAGGCCGAGGGCGATGCGCCGATGAGTGAGAAGGCGACCAAAAACGCTTCCGACGCGAGCTCATTGACGCCGGGGACCGCGGGGAGCGCGACGCCCGGCACGCCTGACACTGCCACTGCTAACAGCAACGCACCTACACCCGCGGGGAAGAGCGGGCAACTGCAGAACGGGAACGCGTTCGGCAATCCAGCGATGGTGATGCCGGGCTTCATGATGTACACGATGCCCATGATGGGCAGCTACAACCCCCTCAGCATGAACGGCATGAACCTCATGCAGATGGGGGCCATGCAGATGCCGATGAGTGCCATGCAGGTGCCGATGGGCATGGGTGTGAACGGGATGCAGATGGGTATGCCGGCGGGGATGGCCGGCTTGAATGGCATGCCCGTGGGGGCGATGGGCATGTCCGGCATGGGCATGGGCATGCACGCGTCCGTGCCGATCGGCATGCCAATGGGTATGCAGATGCCGACGTCGATGGGCTTCCAGGTGAATCCTCAGAGCGGCGCAGCTGGCGACGTCGAGATGTCGTCGGCCACCACGAGCGCGACCGGGAATGTGAGCACTCCTGTGCCCGCACCAATTGCGATGCGCGCACTCCAGCCCAAGGACGCGGGTCGCGCGGGCGGTCCGGGCTTCGTGAGTATAGCGCGGAAGCCGGAAGAGCCCGAGGTGAGCAGCATCCTCAAGTCGCTGATGGAGGAGGAGGCCAAGAAGAAGGAGAAGAAGCTCGAGCGCAACCGCGACTCGGCTCGGGAGAGCCGCAAGAAGCAGCAAACGTACGTCGAGTCGCTGGAGAACGGCATCAAGCGGCTCCAGATCAACCGCGATCTGGTCGTGTCGTACAAGTGGGGCGTCAGCGGCCCTGGCTTCGGGCCACTGCCGTGTCCCAACTCGCCGCAGATGTTTGACTGGAAGAACCGCGTCCAGGTGGTCACAGGCCAGTCGGAAGCCTTCGCGAACATCCAGAACCCGACGACCTTCCGCGCGCTCATGCAGCTCAACCGGCAGCGCCGCGTCCTCGCGATGCACGCGGACGACCGAGCGCGCGGTGTGTGGAAGTGCTTCGTCGGGATCGGCCGGCAGCTGGCGGAGCTGCGCCGGCGGATCATTCAGATCCAGATGATGCGCGTCTTCTCCCAGAACGCGCTGGCCGGCGAGCTGAGCGCGGCGCTGCAGCTCTCGGCGGACCAGAAGCTGCAGCTGCAGTGCCTGGCGCAGACGTCGTTCAACGAGGAGGTCGTGGAGATGGTCGCGCTCTTCAAGGCGTTCTTCGCGCTGCGCAACGAGGCGCTGCGACTCAACGCCATGTCGCCAGCGCTGGAGCGCTACTTCCGCGAGGCGTGCTCGGTCGAGCAACTGCACCGATTGCTGCAGTTCTCGGAGACGCACCGCGCCGTGATTGAGGACGCGCTGCTGTCGGCAGCGCCGCCGCGGGGACGGCCGTGACAACATGTAGGATTGCAGGAATGTGTGGGTTTCAACACGGCCGAGCCGTAGCAAGTCGAGGAGAGCCGCCGCGGGCTGGCGGCGTCCTGTACGAGCGGCATCAAGGCGAGGCAGGCAGCCTCCGAGCTGGCGGACCGCTTCGGATCCAATGCGCCGGTGGGATCGGGTATCGTGTAGCCACTGGGTCTGTTCCCACTGACGTGGCGCTGAAGTGCCTGGTCCGGCTTGGCAACAGCCACTTCACATCGACGTGGCAGTAAAGTAGCGAAAGGAAGAATGCACCCTAAAACCCCACGTCCATCTGCCGAGGTGTTTCACAGTTCGCGAGGTTTTTCGCCGCGTGGCACGCTCGCCCTCTGCGTGGGGCACTCGCGCGCGCACTCACACTCGCACTCGCGCACTGCCGCCCGTATCCACCGACCGCCTTCCTCCTCCTCCTCCTCGTCCCTGCAGCTCAAGCCGCCGCGATGGTGCGCGAGGCGCAAGGACGTGCGGGTGCTGAATGCCGAATGCTCACAGTCTCTCTCTCTCTCTCTCTCTCTCTCTCTCTCTGTTGAATCGCGCACAGGCCGTGGGAGCGACCGGACCGCTCGCCAACAAGAAGCCGGCGCCGAGCGCGGCGTCCGAAGGCGCCGCCGCCAGCGCGCTGCGCAAGTACGTATCCCTTTGTCTGCACGAGAGGGCTGCGCGTATGAGGACCCGGTCGCTGACCGAGGTGACGCTGGTGGCGCTGTCATCGCAGCCGTCGCCCCGCGGCAAGCGCCGCGCGCGCGCCGAACACTGGCCGCGGCATGGGCGGCAGCTCGGCCGGCATCCTGCGCTTCTACACGGACGACTCGCCCGGGCTCAAGATCGGGCCCACGACCGTGCTCGTGCTCTGCCTGCTGTTCGTCGGCTTCGTCGTGCTGCTCCACGTGTGGGGCAAGTTCCGCGGCTAAAGGCGCCGCCAGTCGATAGAGCCAGCCGCCAGCCCAACAAGAGACGCGCGCGTCTTATCTATATACCCGCTCGCCTCGTTCCCGCGCGCATCTTGTCCGCCCAGCGGATCACTCGCGCGCGCGCTTCCGCTTCTTCTTGCCGCGCTCCTGCGGCGCCGGCGGCTCCTGCGGCTCCGCCATCTCCGCGTGCTCCTCCGCGTCCTTGTTGGCGACCTCGGCGGCCTTGGCCGCTGCAAGCGCCTGCTTGGCCATGCGCGCGACGACCGGCGAGGAGGACTCGAGCGCCTCGAGCGCCTCCACCAGCGGCGCGAGCTCCTCGACCGGCGCGCCGGCCGCGCGCCAGGCCGAGGCGAGCTGCAGCGCGAACGCCAGCACCGTCTTGAGCCGCTTGGGCTTCTTGGGCGTGTCGGCCGCGAGCGCGCGCGCCGCCGCGTCCGCCAGCGGCGCGCGCGTCTCGGCGAACGTGTCGGCCGCGCCGTCGAGCGCCTTGGGCCGCAGCAGCCGCGCGAGCAGCCGGAAGGCCTCGCAGCGCAGGAACTCGTCCGCGGCGCCCGCGTCCGCCGCGACGGCCGCGGCCAGCGGCGGCAGCAGCACGCGCGCGGCCAGCGGCGGCAGCTGCGCCGCCAGCTCGTCCAGCACGGCGCGCGGGAAGCGCGCGTGCTTCTTGGTGAGCGCCTCAGTGGCCGCGGGCGCCAGCACGGCCGACACGCGCTCGGCGCGCGCGCGCAGCGTCGCGGCGCGCAGCCCCGCGCGGCCGCAGAGCACGCGCGCGTGGAAGACGACGGCGGCGGCGGCCGCGCGGCCCGCGGGCTGCTTGTCCGGCGCGCGCGCCGCCGTCGACAGCGTCTGCACGGCCGCGGCCAGCGCCTCGAGCGCCTCGCGCTCGGCATCGGCCTCGCCCTCGCCCTCGCCCAGCGCCAGCGCCTCGCTCCAGCGCAGCACGTGGCGCAGCAGCACGGCCTGCAGCCGCTCGCGCAGCACGCGCCGATCCGCGTCCGCCGCGCGCTCGGCCGCCAGCGCCGCCAGCAGCGGCCGCGCGAGCGCCGGCGCGAGCCGCCGCCGCGTCTTGGCGTCCGCCGTCGCGCCTGCCGGCGCCGCCGCGAGCTGCAGCAGGTCCAGCACACGCAGCTGGAAGTGCGCGCGCTGCGTCTTGGCCGCACGCGCGTCGCGCTTGCGCCGCGCCTTGTCCTTGACCTGCCCCACGATGGCCGCCAGCGCCAGGTCCTCGCGGTGCAGCGCCGCCAGCTTCTCGTCCGCCCGCAGCGCCGCCGACACGTCCTCGGCCGTCGACAGCACCACCTCCTCCTCCTCGTCTTCCTCCTCGTCTTCCTCCTCCTCTGGGTCCTCTCCCTCCTCCGCCTCGGCCTCCTCGTCCCCATCCTCGCCACTGCCGGCGCCCGCCGGCGCCAGCACGGCCACCATGGCGGCGAGTCCCTCGGCCGTCATGAGCGGCAGCAGCGCGCGGAACGCGTACGTCACCAGCTCGCGCATGGCGCTCGACTCCTGCGCCAGCAGACTCAGCAGCGCGTCCGCCAGCACCACGACCGACTCGCCCTCGCCCTCGCCTTCTCCCTCGCCCAGCAGCTCCGAGAAGCACCGCAGCAGGTCCGTTGCGACGCCCGCGGCCTCGGCGCGCTGCTCCGCGTCCAGCAGCTGCACGCCCGCGCTCATGAGCAGCAGCCGGAAGGCCTCGAGCGGCCGCCGCGCCGCCGCGTCCGCCGCCGCCGGCAGCCGCTCGGCCTCGATCGCCGCCACCCGCGCGCGCACCTCGCTCGCGGCCGCCTGCGCCTCGCCCAGCGGCGCCCGCAGCGCCGCGCCGCCGTCCAGCAGCGCGTTCGCGGCCGCGTACACGCGCGCGAGCGCGCCGTCGGGCGTCGCGAGCCCGACGCCGAGCAGCGACGCCAGCCGCGCCTTGCAGTGGCCCACCACGGCCGCCGACAGCGGCGGCGCCGGCGGCCCGAGCTCCGCGAGCAGCGCGCCGGCCGCGCTCTTGGCCGCCTTGCTGCTCCGCTTCTTGCTCTTCTTGCTCTTCTTGCTCTTGTGCTGCTGCTGCTGCTGCTTGTCGTCGTCGCCGTTCGCGGGATCAAACAGCGCGAGCGACAGCAGCAAGCGCAGCGCGTCGTCCACGCCCTCGTCGCCGCCGCTCTCCTCGCCGCCGCCGCTCTCCTCGCCGCCGCCGCGGCGCTCGTCCTTGGCGAGCGCGTCGCCGAGCGCCGCGGCGAGCGCGTCGAGCGCCCAGAGCCGCACGCTGTCGACGCGGCGCTGGCGCGCCTCGGCGAGCTCCTTGTGCTCCTCGATCGCCACGAGGGCGTCCATCCCGCCGCGCTGCAGCGCCGCCTGCCGCTCGCGCTCGAGCGCCGCGCGCTGCTGCTCGTCGCCGTCGGCCGCGCTCTCGAGCAGCGCCGGCGCGGGCGCCACGAGCTGTCTGGCCAGGAACCGCAGCGTCTCGGCGCGCGTGCGGTCGCTCGCCGCCAGCGCCTTGACGCAGTGGCGCGCCGCCGCGTGCAGGTAGTTCTTGGGCGCCACCGAGTTGTTGTACAGGCACTTGACGAGCCGCGGCGTGAGCGCGGCGCGCAGCAGCGGCCGCGGCAGCCGCGGAGCCGCCAGCTCCAGCAGCTTGAGCGCCAGGCCGCGCCGCGCGTGGGTCGGCGCCGGGCCCTCGGCCGCGTCCGCGCCGCCGCCGAGCAGCGCGTTCTCGACCAGCACGCCCCAGGCCTCCTGGAAGAGCTCGCCGTCCACGGCCGCGCCGTCGCCGACCGGGCGCAGCACGTGGCCGAGGACCGAGAGCCAGGCCGAGTGCACGCGCGGGTAGCCGCCGGCGGACGCGCGCAGCGGCGCGGCCAGCAGGTGCAGGCGCGAGCGGCGCACGACGGCCAGCGCCTCGGCGTTCTCGACGTGCGCGAGCCGGTCGGGAGCGACGCCGTGCGCCGCCAGGTAGCGCTGCACGCCGGCGGCCAGCAGCACGTGGTCGGCGGTCCACGCGTCCGCGTCCGAGCCGGCGGCCGCCGCCGGCGGCAGCAGCGCGGCCACGGGGCCCGCCAGGTCCGCGAGGAAGGCGTCGGGCGGCACGTCGGCCAGCACGGCGAGCGCGGCCTCGAAGCAGGCCTCGCGGAGCCACTTCTTCCACCCGGCCATCTCCAGCAGCTCGCGCGCCACCTGCGTCTGCAGCGCGCGGTCGGCCGCCAGGCGGCCCGAGCGCTGCAGCGCCAGCAGCCCGAAGAGCCGGCCGAACATGTGCTCGCGCTGCTCCATGCCGCGCATGGACGCGCTCACCTCCATGGCCTCGCGCAGCAGCGCGCGCGCGTCCGCCAGCGCCAGCGCCGGGAACTCGCGCAGCAGCCCCGCCAGCGCCGCGCTGAAGCCCTGCCGCGCCGACCCGCGCGACGACGCGAGCCCGCGCACCAGCCGCTTGAGCGTGTACTGCACCTTGCCCGCGTCCGCGCCGCCGTCCGCGCACTCGGCGCGCAGCGTCTCCAGGATGCGCGCCGCCGCTTGCGTGCGCGCGCCGCGGTCGCTCTCGGCCAGCGTCCAGAAGAGCTTGAGGAAGTCGCCCTTGTCGTCCGCCGCCGCCACTGAGGACGACGAGGAGGACGAGGAGGACGAGGCCGCCGTGCGCGCCTTCTTCTTAGCTGCCGCCATCGCTGCGAAGCGCGCGCGGCGCGAGCGAGAGTGAGGAGAGCGCTCGGCGCCGGCGACCGATTGCTCGCTCGTGGCGCTTGGACTCGGCGACTCGCAGGTGATTGGTGCGCAGCGGCCGAGCGGCCGCCGAGGTCGCGCGAAGGTCGCGCCAGGAAATCGCGGCAGCGGCGCGAGCGGCTCCGTAGCAACTCGGCACTACTACAGTATTCTATGTATTACTACCGTAGTAGTACTCTCGCTAGTCGCGCGTCAGCCATCCACTTCAAGATGCACCAGCGAGGTCTCCGCCGCCAGGTCTCCGCCGCCAGGTCTCCGCCGCCAGGTCTCCGCCGCCAGGTCTCCGCCGCTTCGACTACCGGATGCAATCGAGTGACCACGCGCGGGAACTTGTCGAACAGCTATTGCAGCACCTCGATGTGGTCGTGGTGGACAGACGCCGTGAAGAGTTTCAGCTCACGCACCTGATACGATCTTTCCTCCCGCACCTGCAACTCGCAATGCGTGTGCAGCCATTCGAGCATTC
>JAADYC010000818.1:0-13008 GCA_023338135.1 Phytopythium kandeliae
AGGACGGCGGGAGGAGTTGGGATCGTCGTCGTGGCGGCAGTGAGATCCGGTGAAGCGTGCCGTGCCGGGATTCGCGGCGTCACTCCAGGCGCTGGAGGCGGCTCCACAACACCCACGGACTGATCCACATGGCTGGAACTGAAGCGCGATCTTGGTTTGGGTGATTGCGTCGCTGGCGTGCTGCCTTTAGCTGCGGACGCCGGTGAGTTGAGCCTCGAGATGAGCGCCTTGACCGACGAAGGAGGCTGCTGCACTGGAGGCTCGGGGATGGTGATCGCCGGGACCGTGGGCATGGGGACAGAGACGGCTTGAACGGACGCGCGGCTGCTCGTCACGTTACTGTTCGCCCTCGACGAGAAGCGCGAGGGCGGAGCATGCGGTGCGGGAGGTCGCGGCGCCGGCGCGTCCGGCTTCTTCGCCTCGAACATGGCGCGCGCGGCCAGGAAGCCGGTCGCCTTGGACGCCGCAGCTTCAGCCGTGACGGCCGGCGGCGGCCGCGGTGCGTCTCTTACTACTGTAGTTGCAGCTGCGGCTGCTGGTGGAGAAGCGCTTTGCCCCCAGCCATGTCCGTGCGCAGTCGTCCACGGACTCGCTTGATGCGGATGCTGCGCCTTCTCGCCGGGCTTTGGGGCCCCCGGTGCCGGGAATGCGGGTGCGGACGGAGCACTCAGTAGCCTCGGCTCGGGGAGGTGGCGCATGGCGGCGGCGGGGGCGGCGGCTCGCGCGCCGCGACCGCGGCGGCCCGGAGGCAGCGGCCGCGACGTCGCCATACCGGCGTTCTCGGTTCTCTCGTCAAAGCGTTGATGCGCCACGGTAACGGCGTGGTGCTTACTTTGTTCAAGATGTTTTGCCATGTCTGGTATTTTCGAACGTTGCACCCTTTTTCATCCAATCAAAAGCGTATCGAAGAAACCTCGGCGAGGTTTTGACCAATGAGAAGGTGATACGTACGTTTCTGCCTCGCGCGGTCGTCGCGTTGAAGAGCTCATGTCCGTAGCAGCCGGAGCTGGAGCTTGTCCGCGCAGTGCGGCGCAGTGCGGCGCAGTGCGGCGCGGCGCGGCGTTCTGCTGGCTGCTCGCTCACTGCAGTGACAGCAGTCAAGTGGAGAGCCGCCACGAGAACTGTCTAGCACGAGTCGGAGGGGTCAGCAGGACCGTCAGCGCCGTGCAGCACTGATTGAAGTCCAGGGGCGACAACTTGAACTTGGTCGGAAGCGGACGACACGCAAAGGTTGGGGTAGGTACCTCCGAGTGCCACAGTACTGCGACTCGCTCGCGACCGAACTTGGTCTCTGTATGAGACAGTCGACGATCCGACGAATACTTTCGACGCTTCGCGGCTGTCCGTCCGCTTCGCCCGCCTCTGGCAACGATCTTGGACGTAGAGTTTTGCGGAGCACGAGTGTGCTGGTGGTGCAGCTCTAATTTGGCCCCGTCCAGCAGCGTCAGCGAGGATCTCCGGGCAAATACTTCTGTGGCTTCCGAAGCGGCCTTGGGTGGTCTGCATGCGGTCACCATCGTGGTGCACAAGAAAAAGCTCCTCGCTCGCGTTTGCCCAATCAATTGGCGCCACTCATCGATCGGCCGCGGCGGCGCCTCGGTCTCGATCCGAGACTCGCCTCCCCAGCTCACTCACGCGCTCGCTCACTTCCGGACTTGCGGCCCTTCACCCCCTTCCTCTCCGCCCGACATGCTCCGCTCGATCGCCAAGCGCGCCTCTGCCGCGCCCGCGCGCCGCGCCATGAGCTCGGCCGCCGCGGCGCACGAGGGCAAGGACCACCTGATCACGTTCGACACGACGCTGCGCGACGGCGAGCAGTCGCCCGGCGCGACGCTCAACTTCCGCGAGAAGATGGACATTGCGCGCGCCATCAGCGCGTTGGGTGCCGACGTGTGCGAGGCCGGCTTCCCGATCTCGTCGCCGGGAGACTTCGACGCCGTGTCGGCCATCGCGCAGGAGGTCGGCCCGCTCATGACGAACCGCCGGTCGGGCAAGCCCATGACGATCGCCGGGCTGGCGCGCGCCATGGAGAAGGACATCCAGCGCTGCTACGACGCGGTCAAGCACGCGCCGAGCCACCGTATCCACACGTTCCTCGCGACGTCGGACATCCACCTGAAGTACAAGCTCAAGATCTCGCGCGACGAGTGCGTGCGCCGCGCCGTGGACGCCGTGCGCTTCGCCAAGAGCCTGACGGCCGACGTCGAGTTCTCGTGCGAGGACGCAGGGCGTAGCGACCCGGACTTTCTCTGCGAGGTTATCGGAGAGGTCATCAAGGCCGGCGCCACGACCATCAACGTGCCGGACACGGTCGGCTACACGGTGCCGAACGAGTACGGCTCGCTCTTCAGCTACCTGATCGAGAACACGCCGGGCGGCAAGGACGTGATCTTCTCGACGCACTGCCACAACGACTTGGGGCTCGCGACGGCCAACACGCTCGCCGCCATCTCCGGCGGTGCGCGCCAGGCCGAGGTGACGCTCAACGGCATCGGCGAGCGCGCCGGCAACACGGCGCTCGAGGAGCTCATCATGACGCTGCAGACGCGGCCGCAGCACTACCCCGTGTACACGACGGTGGACTCGACGCACATTATGCGTTGCAGCCGCATGGTGAGCCACTACACAGGCATCGGGATCCAGCCGAACAAGGCGATCGTTGGCGCCAACGCGTTCGCGCACGAGTCGGGCATCCACCAGGACGGCGTGCTGAAGCACCAGGCGACGTACGAGATCATGCTGCCCGAGTCGGTCGGCCTCGCGGAGAACAAGATGGTGCTCGGCAAGCACTCGGGCCGCCACGCGTACAGCAAGCGCCTGCAGCAGCTTGGCTACACGGACCTGACGCCCCAGCAGCTCGACTACTACGTCGAGAAGTTCAAGGTGCTGGCGGATGAGAAGAAGACGGTCACGGACGCCGACATCGAGGCCATCGTGTCGGACGAGATGTACAAGCCCGAGACGTTCTGGACGCTCCAGTCGGTGCACGTGACGGCGGGCAACCTGGTCAAGCCGACGGCGACCGTGACGCTCGCGTACAAGGACGGGCACGAGGTGAGCGAGGCGGCCATGGGCACGGGCCCGATCGACGCCATCTACGTGGCCATCACGCGGGCCACGAAAATGACCAGCATGCGCCTGAACGAGTACTCGGTCGACAGCATCACGGACGGCAAGGACGCGCTCGGCGAGGTCACGGTGCGGGTGGAGGAGAGCAAGGAGGAGGCGAGCGCTTCGACGAAGGAGGACAACGCGGACAGCAGCGCGCTGGTGAACCCGCAGACGGGCGTCGCGCGCAGCCGCCAGTACGTCGGCCACGGCGCCAACACGGACATCCTGGTGGCGTCCGCCACGGCTTACGTGAACGCGCTGAACCGCTTCATGGCCGCCAAGGCGCGCGCCGACAAGGAGACCGAGCGGGCCGAGGCGCGGGTGCAGGCCTAAAGCCCGTCCGCCATACCGAAGTCCCTAAATACACACGCTTGACGCGTCCGCAACCGCGCGGTAGTCGGTCATTGCTCTGCTCTGTGCTCTGCTCTGCTCTGGTTGAAGCTGCCGGCGTCGGTCGGAGCTGCTCGTCCGTGTCCGGTCCGGATTGGCGCCTCTCACTCCGTGTACTGGTTTATCCGACTGTTTCCTCCGGACAGAGCGCAGCGCCGTCGCCGCAACGCACTTGCTCATTCGCCGGACTCCTCCGCGATCGACGAGGCGATGGCGGCGGCGGCGCCAAAGGCGCGGCAGGGCAGCAATGCCGGGCTGCACGGAGACTTCCGCGTGGACGTCCTGGGCACGCAGGAGTCACTCGACCTGGACTGCGGCAAGTTCTACACGGTGCGTTCGCTCTCGCGCGCGGCCATCTCATTCCACCACGCCTCATTGCTCTCTCCCTCTCTCTCTCTCTCTCTCTCTCTCTCTCTCTCATTTCTCGACGCTGCTGCCTCGACGAGCAGGAGTACATCCTGCGGTGCACATGGGTCGAGCGCAACGGCACGCCAGAGGTGCGCGCATCATGCGGCACAGCGCGAGACAACGCGGCTGCGAATGAACTAACCCGGTGCTCGCGCGCGCAGATCTGGGACGTCGTGCGGCGCTACCGCGAGTTCTGCGCCATCGACATCCTGGTATGTCCACGTGTGCGCCGCTGCTCGCACGCAGGGACCTTACGCTCGCTCGCGCGCTTGCTCGCTCACTCCGTCGCGCGCGTGTGTGTTGCCAACAGCTGCGCGAGAAGTACCCGTCGCGCGCGCCGCTGTTCCCGTACCTGCCGAGCAAGAAGTACATCGGCTCGTCGCTGTCGGCGGACTTTGTGGACAAGCGCCAGCGCGAGCTGGGCTACTACATGACCTCCATCCTGCACAGCTGCCCGCTGCTGGTGCAGGACGAGATCGTCGACGCGTTCCTCGACATCAAGCGCCACATCCTCGAGCGCGCGCGTGAGCAGCAGCAGAAGCGCGGCAGTCCATCGCTCGCCGGCGCACAGTCTGCGCTCTCGGGCACACTCAAGCAGCTCTGACGCGCGCCGGTTCTCCCTCCCGCTTTCCGTGCGCACATTATTAGATCGACCGCAACGGTTGCCCCGCATGCGCGGACGTGCATGGAGAAGCTGGACGTCGGAGTGATGATCTCTAACGGCTACGGGCTAGTAAAACCTCACGAAGGTGGAACTATTACTTACGATTCTCAAGTTCTTCTGAAACACCTCGATCGTTTAAAACCTCAAGTGACCATCGCTCTGGCGAAGATTTGGGGGCCATCCAGCGACAACACGGCCCTCCCGCGCGACCGACGCGGGGAAGCGCCGGTCGGGGGACTCGAGAGCGCAGCACGGCCGCCAGCGACGTGCGTCGGGGGCGAGTGCGAGTCGAGCAGGAAGCGCGGCGTGCGTAGGCGTCTCGCTGGCCGCCGGAGCGCCAGTGCAAGCGCGTGAAGAGGGGGAAGAGGGAGGAGAAGGGGAAGAAGTAGCCCGCGAAGGTGCGCGCGCCGCCATGGCGCTGGCCGACTTCATGACGATGGAGGTGGGCGCCAAGTACATGTCGAGCAGCTCGTCGAGCCTGTCGTCCGACTCGGAGGACGACGACTTGTCCTCGTCCTCGTCGGTGGCGGACTCGTCGTCCTCGTCGTCCACTTCATCCGTCGCGTCCCTCTCGTCCGGAGTGTCCGGCAAGGCGCGCAAGCCCAAGCGCGCGGTCGGCGGCGGGCGGAAGGTGCGCAAACCGCCGCCGCCTGTGTCTGCGTCCTCGCTCTCGTCCGATTCGGACCCGGACTCGGACTTCGCCGTGGGAAGCCGACCCAAGGCGGGTAAGCGGAAGAAGAAGGCGGCGGCCAAGCCGGCCGTACCCAAGCGATCTCCCGTGAAAGGGAGGGGAGCGGCCAAGCGCAGCAGCGCGGCTGTCGCTGCTACACCCACGGCGGTGCCAGTGGCAGTGGATCCCCCCCCACCGCCGCCGTCGCCGTCGCCACCGCCGCCGCCAATGTCCCCGCCAATACCGCCACCGCCGCCGCCACCAGAGTCGGAGTCGTCCAGCAACGACTCACTTCGCTCGAGCAGCGACGACGACAGCTCGAGTTCGGAGTCGTCGGATGGCGACGTGTCGACGCCGATGGAGCGGCCGGAACCCGCGGCCGCGCCGCCGCCCCCACCGCCGCCGCCAGCCCGGAAAACAGCCAAGGCGGCGACGAGCGCCAAGCGCAAGAGCGCGGCCAAGAAAATCAACAAAGAGGAAGAAGTTGCGCCCGCGTCCTTGAAGGTGACGCTCAAGCTTCCGCCGGGGTTCATCGCCCAGAACGCGGGGGCGATCAAGCCGACGTCGGGAACCGGGACGCCCGGCAGCTCGAGACTCAAGGTGCAGGTGACCAACTCGAAGAAGCCTACGACCACGAAGCGGCCTCGAGCGGCGACGTCGACTGCTGCGGCTCGGAAGACTGCAGCCGGCGCTGCGCCAAGCAACGGCGCAAAGGCTAGCGCCAGGAAATCGGCAGCTCGCAATCCGAGCGCCGGCAGCAAAGCGAAGGCACCTGTAGCCCCGGAACCAGCGGTCGTCGCCATTCCGGTCGGGCCTGCTATCCTCCCAAAGCTGATTCCCAGCGGGCGAACCGTGCCGATGGAAGAGGTTCGCGGCTCGATGGAGCTCGAGTTCGTAGACCCGGACGTCGCGAAGACGCGGCCGAAGGAGGTACCTGAGAAGGACATCCCGCCCAACTTTGACGACGCGTTCGCACACGAGGGCGAGACTCTGCGCAACTTGGACTTGTTCTTCTTTTGCGACGAGAAGGGGTACGTGGGCCAGAATACTGACCCGGAAGTGGTGCGCGGCCAGTGTCCGAGCCAATTGCTGATGGGAACTATGACGCTTGTGCTACAGACGCCCGCTTAGTTTGGAGATCCTTGACTTACCCAAGGATCAACGCCCTCGCATCATGGGATTCGGCACGATTGTGGAGCACTTGCCGCTAGCGGAGCGCCCGCTGCCTGTGAAGCCGCTTTTGCCGTCGCCCGCGTTCCCATCTCGCTCCAAGAAGCGACCGCGTGCAGAACAGACAGCGTCCCCGGCATCAAAGTCATCGGCCAGTCGGTCGTTGCCTGGTACGTGAGCGTTGCGCTCATTCTCGGTCATGCCTTCGTACTCTGACAAGTGTGGAGCTCGCTCTTTGATTCGGAATGCGCTGTGAAGCGAGCAAGAACAGAAAGAAGGCCAAGGTGGTCGGTGGAGTGCCGCAGCAGGAGTATATCCTCCAGGGTGACGGCGCGTTCGACACGAATGCTGAGTTCGAGCCGCGTCAGCAAGCTGGTTCGTCCATTTTCCAGCACTCGGCCGTGTATCGTTATCCAGCGATGGTGAAGAAAAAGCTGGCACTCCAAGTTGATGGTCAGTCTGGTTCGGAAAGCGACCAGAGCGAGGTAACGTCCGACGATGAAGACATGAACTCGACTCGATCCTTTTCACGATCAGAGGCGAACAGTGAGCCACGTTCGACTGCTGGAAGCAGCACGAGCAACAGTGCCAGCGGCAGCGACAGCGAGAACAGTTCAAGCGAATCTTCTTCATCAAGTGGGAGTGACGCTGAAAGCAGCGAGGACTCTAGCCATCCTCGGGCCGTCTCTGTCGCTGCGAGCAACCACGTTGCTGCCCGCCGTGCAGAGACGGCGCCATCGAACGTCCCGGAGGAGAGAGCAAAGCCGAAGACCACCAGCGCGCCTCGGAGAGGAAGAAAAGAGTCCAGCTCGAACAGCGTCCATCCAGACGTGAGTGAGCTGATGCGCACGGATCGATCGGGTGCTGTCGCCGCGAAGGGAACCGAGGACGAGTTGAATCTGCTGGAGTGCGGCTTCCGCCACCCGCCGGAGTATGCGCGCATGCGAGTATGGCTCCCCGAGATCACAGACTGGTGCCTGGACTTCTCGGAGGGGGACCCAACGCTGTGGGTAGTGACGCCGCTGGCGTGGTACAAGATTGCCGGTCCGCTGTCGGGACTGCTTCCGCACGTTTCGTACCGGGACACCTTTCAGCACGTCCGAATGCTGTTTGAGGCCAGCTATCTCGTTGCCTACGTGTTGAAGGAGTGGCTGCCGATCAACAAGAAGGTGTCGTACCGCGCCACACTGCAGCAAGTCATCGAGCTATCGTTGAAAGGGCGATACCAAGTGGTACGATCGATTGCATGCAGTTTTGATGCTCGACTGGTTCTGGTCCGTGGCTGATCTGATCGTATGTAAATGTGTTCTTGGTCAGTCGTCATGGTTCTTGATGGAGAACTACCCGTTCCTGCGCAGCCAGATATCGAATTTGTTCTCCGACAAGGAACTGTATTTAGAGTCCATGTTCTTCAAGCAGCTCCACCGACTGCACGAGAGCTACCGAGTGCGCGAAGAGAAGCTGCGGCGCGAAATGGCGGAGAAGGAGCGGCGGCGGATCGACCGTGAAAACGAGCGGATCCGAAAGAAGCAGCGAGTCGAAGACGAACGGCAAAAGTGGCGCGACCAGCGCGAAGAAGAGCGGAAGCTACGCGAGGAGGAGCGCAAGTATCCCATCGAGGACTTGGAGCTGCTGGAAGAAGAGGGCGACCACGCGAAGCTCGCTATCCCGCTGTCGAGCTCCGACTTTGACGGCATCACAGGCGCGCTGTTGGGAGAACTGGTGATGGCGTGGCAGACCATTTCGACCTTCCGGACCTTCATTGGCATCCAGTCGATTTCTTTGGAGGCGCTGGTGGCGTGCATCGCGTCCAAAAGCAACAGTGGCACGCACGTGGGGCTGGTCAAGATCTTCATGGCGTTTCTGAAGATGATCCTAGCCGAGAACTCGTTCACGTCGCTGCTGGACGACCTTGTGGTCGAAGGGAACATCAAGGTATCGGACTTGTTCGCCAGCACGGAGCGGACGTATGGCATCTGCGAGCGTCCGTACACGGACATGCTGAACGCGATCACGTGGCAGGAGATTCTTCGGCAGCTCATGTCGAAGGCGCTCGGGATTGACCCGAGCATCGGCCACGTCGAGCCGCTTGTGGGCTGCGAGATCGTCCGGCAGACGCTGTACATGCAGGCGAACTCGGCTCCGTTCAACGCTCCGGTCGACACGACGATCAAGGGATTGGAGGATTATCCGGACATTATCAAGAGACCGATGGACCTGGGCACGATCAAGAAGCGGATCGACAGCGGTGGGTACGAGGGCACGGACGGGTACGAAAACTTCGCGGCGGATGTGCGGCTCGTGTGGGAGAACGCCGTGCTGTACAATGGAGAAGAGTCGGAGGTCGGCCGCGCGGCGCTGGCGCTCTCGGACATCTTTGAGCAAGACTACGAGCGGTTCGTTGTCGGGCGTGTGAGGGCGAATCAAAGCCGGATCGAGGGCTGCAAGCGCGAGAAGGAGGAGCTCTGTGCGAAGAAGGATGGCGACGTGGACGCGTTCACATACGCCGGCGTCGTCTACGGACTCTACAGCTTTGAGTTTCACGAGGTACAGAATCGAGAGGCCGTGCGAGCGAGCATGGATCGCATTCGTCTAACCTTCATATTTCGTCGCTGATTGGCTGGACCCTGCAGCTTCCGACCGCATACAAGATTGGCGCGCTCTCTTGGATCTGCAACGAGTTCCTCAACCTATCGAGCGTCCGGTGCGTTGGCGTTTCGCTCGGCGCCGCTTGCCCTCGATCGTTGCGTGACTCGATGCGCTTGTGGACGGACAGGACGTATATTGCGTCGCAGTTGGAGCAGGAAACGATCGTCGTGCGCAACCACAGGAAGCTCGCGGCGGAGATCGACACGCGGCGGAAGCACCAAGAGAAGACGCGGCGCGAGAAGGAGCTGGCGTTCCGTCAGCAGTGCATCGACCAAGGGATCCTGCCAAACTCGCACAACGTCTTCTCGGAGGGCACGAAGCGCAAGTATGAGTACATTGGGCAGTTCTACGACGATCTGCAGAAGGAGAAGGCGGAGGAGGAGAACCTGTTCGAGCTGGAGAAGAAGGCGCAGCTCGACGACATGACTCGCGAGCTTCGATCGGTGCGTTGGCTCTCTTTGCGGCGCGCATGGTGAAGGTGATTCGTGACGGTGACGTGACATGGTGGATGCGTGTGTGTGTGTGCGCGCGTCGCGTGGATCGCAGATCATCATCCGAGAACTACCCGTGGGCAAAGACCGCTACCACAACCGCTACTGGATCTTCCAGCACGACACGCGGCCGCGGCTGTATGTAGAGAAGAACGACACGGGCGAGCTGCTGATCTGTCGCACGCAAGCGCAGCTGGACGCACTGCTGGCGTGGCTGAACCCGCGCGGCGTGCGTGAGCTGGAGCTGATTGCGCAGCTCACGAAGGCCAAGGAGCAGCTGGAAGAGGTGCTCGCCGGCGCGGCCGCGGTACCCGAAGACGGGGCCGAGCCGGTCGTCGAGTGGGGGAACAGCAAAGGCGGCGTGGAGCTGGAGCTCTTCCCGCTCCCCGGCGGCGCGATCAAGGGCGGCGTCCACGCCATTTCGGACTCGAACGCCGTCGTGGACTCGCAAGCGGTCGTCAAGGAGATGCTCCTGTGTCTCCAGCGGCACTTGTCGAACGCGGGCACGCTCCCGTCGGACTGGAAGGAGGCCGGCGAGTGGACACGGCGCGTCACGGAGGCGACGGGCTTCCAGGCGCTCCGGGATCTGTTCGCGGAGCTCGAGGACGTGGCGGTGACGGCGTCGTCCGGGGCCGTCGAGACGATCCGGCGGTCGTGGAAGCGCAAGCGGCACGAGTGGCGCCTGGCGCTGGACGGCGCGTGCACGTTCGCGCAGCTCGTGTTCCTGCTACACCTGCTGCTCGAGGAGTTCATCAACGTGGAGGCCTTTCTGGACCTCCTCCTGCGGCTGGACCGGCGCGACTGGCTCAAGCTGCGGGCCAAGGAGGCGCGCAACTTCATCCCCGAGGAGGGGAAGCAGGTCGTCTACTTCGGCGACGGACACGCGCAGGCGCTCAAGGAGGACGAGAAGGCGAGGAAGAAGAAGGGCGTCTCGCAGAAGGGCGACGCGCCGCGGCGCGGGCTGACGGTCATCTGCGCCGTGGACAAGGTGTCGTATCACCACGGCGGCGGCGACCCGTACGCGCTGGCGGTGCTGCGTCCGCTGGCAGACATGGGCGCTCACGCGAGCGTCCGGACGCCTGGCGATCGCCTGTGCCCGTTGCCGTCGGCACGCCAGCGCTTGGCGCGCGTCCTGCTGCGCGTCGTGTCGAAGCTGCGCGCGCACGCGGACGCGGGTCCGTTCCTGGAGCCCGTGTCGGACCGCGAGTTCCCCGAGTACAAGGAGATCGTGCTGCACCCGATCGACCTGGGCAAGATGGCCAAGAAAGCGCGCCAGCTCGAGTACGCGCGCGGGAGCGAGCTGTTCGAGGACGTGAAGCTCATGTGCAGCAACTGCGAGCTCTTTTGCGAGGGTCGCTTCCCGATGCTGCCGCCGCTCGCGCGCAACCTGCTGCTGATGGCGCAGGCGCTGCTCAAGAAGGCGGCCAAGGACGTTGCGGCTGCGGAGCAAGCGATCGCGGGCGGGGAAGACACTGCCGCGCTCGTGCCCCGGCCGGAGAAGCAGCCGGCCGCAGACGCGGGCAGCGGCGCCGCCTCGGCTGCGGCTGGCGCTGGCGACTGCGCGGAGCTGCTGGCGCGGCCGATCGTCGCCATCCTGCGGCTGGAGAATCGCCTGCCCGAGTACGTCGTGGATATCACGCGGTACTCGGCGGCAGTGAGCCGGTCGTGGCGTGCGGGCGAGCGCTTCCGCATGCTCTTCCGCAACCCGCAGGGGGTCCCGGGCGACTACTACAAGGGCGTGACGGCTGGCTCGCTGCCGTTCGACGCGCGCGGTCTGCTTCCCTGGGACGCGCTGTATGTGACGTGGGACGAGGATGACGGCGGCGATGACCACCGCGTGAATCCCTGGTACGTTCGTTGGTTCGTTGGTTCGTTGGCTCGTTGGTTCGGTCGGTCGCTCCGGTGGCGGTGGCGGTGGCGGCGTCGGTCGGCTCGTCGCTGACGGTCGCGGTCGTGGCTGGTGATGACAGGGAGACGGAGCCCATTCGCAGCAGCAAGTGAGGAGGGTGGGTAGCCGGCGTCGGTCGGCTCAGAGATGGTCGGTCGGCTCGGAGATGGTCGGTCGGTCGGTCACTCCGTCCTGCGGTCGATGCCGTCTCGGCCGCCCTAGGTGCGCTCGGACCGAATAGAGCGAGCGGGACGTCTCGGATCCAGATCGACGCGCGCGAGCTCCGCGGTCGCGAGTGGTGGGCTGCTTGTTGCGTCGTGCGCCATCATCGCCATCGCCATCGCCGTCGCCATCACCGTCGCCGTCGTTGTCGATCGCGGTGCGCTCGGGCCTCTATCGAGCGCCGCGCGGGACATGTCGAACAGACGCTGACAGGATCCGATAACATAGCGTGCGCGCGCGGTGCCGCCATGCCGCTATGCCGGCGATCACGGCCATCATGAGCGGCGACGATGGACGCTCTGTCGGTGTGATTGTTGTCCGGAATAGGCGACATGAACTGATTTGGAATTTGTAAACCCGACAGCCAAGAACGATGGGTCGACGACGATAGCCACTTTCGTAATACGCGGGTAGGGTAGGCGATCGATACTTTGCACAAATGCATAGAACAAGTGAAAATATCCAGCACATCAGTGAAAGTGTATTAGGCGTCCCTTTCCGACTTCCAAATTGGCATTCCTTCCTTCCAGAGTGGTTGCTTTGTCTTGATTTCAGATGTTGGTTTAGTTCATTCAGAGCAGAGCTCGGACAAATCTCTTAAAACACTTCTAAATCGCCGTACCCCTGCTTTACGAGCGAGTAACCATTCATTTAGATGCTGTGCTCAATCGTTTTTGCCGAGTGCGAACACGGGTGTGCTCGCTACGGCTCGTGAGCGAGACATTGACCCATTGTCAGTGCCAGTTTCTCTGTCTCTGCGGTCGTTGTTGCGACGCTACCGCAAAAACACACGCTACCACACCTGGTTTGGCTCTCATGCAGTATAACCTGCCGTCTCGTAATATACGCCTGGAACCATATTCGTCCTGCTTGAAGAATAGAGGCCACTTGCAGTTTACGGGACGTGGTTTCGCGCCAAAAGCGCTTCACCTCATGAAATCACGTGAAGTATAACCCGCCATTTCGCGCGCGATTTGCTGCCAGCTGCCGTCCACCACACTTGAGATGTGTATCAGTTCGCGTTATACCCCACCATCGCCATGCTGTCCTTCGACCAAGTCATCGACACCACCGGGTATGAAGAAGCATCTGCTCGATGGCGCATGGAGGGAGGTCTCCTCGAGCACCTGATGCTGTGCGCGTGTACAGATGCGCCAATGCGTCTGTATGTGAAAGAAGGGATGTGGCGCTGTGGCAGGGCTGATGTCGGAAGACCAAGAGCGTGCGCGTCAACTCGCTCTTCAGTGGAAGTCGGTTGCCGATCCGCCGCGTGCTGCGCCTTCTGTGCAGCTGGTGCTCGCAGCAGCCGGTGAGGATGGCTGCACAGATGGATGGAGTGAGCGAG